>CM046442.1:25696122-25743622 GCA_025506515.1 Flaveria trinervia | reverse complement strand
GGACATCCATTGAGACTGGTTATATGGTACCAGTCAGTGCTAATGGAGTCAAGTTGACTTTGGGAGGGATGAGTGAAGCTCAGAAGATTCTTTTCAATGCTGAAAGGATAATATATGCCTTGTTGACTCAATCTATACCAAATTACATCTTTCATCAGTTCCCTGAGAACAAGTAGGCTAAAAAGTTATGGAGGCATTGGAGAAGAGATATGATGAAAATGCAACTTTGAAGGCACTAAAGGCTAAAGCTCCCAATAAGGAATTTGATAATTTCTCTTCGATATGAAATGAGAGCTTGGATGATATTATTGACAGATTCTATCATCTGATGAGTGAGCTGCACACTCATGGCGTGACCACATCCATGGAAGATAAAGTTTCTAGCTTTACTGATGGTCTGCCTTATAAATGGGATTCATTTGTCTCTAATCTAAGACAAATTGACATTCTTGCCACGTTAGACATAAATGATTTCATCTTGAAGTTAAGAGAGGAAGAACTACGAATGAAGTACAAGTCGAATAAAGGATCCTACGTTCAGAATCCTTCACTTTATAACACAGCTCCGACTCCAGCTGTTTCAGGAGCACCATTACAAAAACCGTTCGTGTCAAGTTCCTCTGCTACTTCCCAAACCACTGCTTCAGGAACCGAAACATCAGGGTCATCTGGAACTCAATACATAGTTCTTGAGGCCAATAATACAAAGTTGAAGACCGAGAATCTCGGTAATGTCATGGTGGAAGTTGCTAAGGAGCACATGGATCTTCTAGCAGCTGTTGTACAATCTTATGATGGTTTAGTTTCCGGTAAGAATGGAAATTGTCATCTTGCAGATGAGGATTACGAGCAAGTTGATGAAAATGAGCTAGAAAGAATGGACATTATGTGGGCTTTGGCCAGTGCATTCAGAAGAGCTAAGAAGTTTGTCAAAAAGACGAGACAAAATCTAGTTGCCACTAAAGATACGACCTTTGGTTTTGACAAAACCAAAATCACATGTTTCAACTGTGGTGAAAAGAGGCACTTTAAATGTGAATGTGTAAAGCCCAAGAAAACCAGAAATGGAAACCCATTTCCCACATTCAACTATCAAGACAAAGTGATGATTGGAACTGCTTCTTCGAGTAAAGAGACAAAGGCCCTGAATGCTCAAGGTGATGAAGGGCAAGACTGGTCCTTTTGATTTGTTTCTCCTGGTGAATCAAATATTGCCTTTGTTGATGCACTGGATGATGGATCTGCTAGTGAAGGTGAGATTACAGCTGAGCAGGCGATGTCAGATACTGAAGAAGCTTTGAATGCTGTAAATCACCTGGTTGAGGAAGAGCTTAGAGCCACCGAAGGGTCTGACTCTGTTTTTGATGGCTGATTCCATGGGCAAACCTGTGGAAAATATCACTAAACAGAAGAAAACTACTTTGAAATCAATAGAGAAGATGCCTGTTGAAAATTTGGATGATGAAATCAAAAGGGTTAAATTAAGGTTAGGTTCATAAACATCTATTTCAGAACCCAAAATGACTATCCAAATAACCATAAATGTGTTAATCATCAAAGTCCAAATAAAATGAAAGTTAAAGATGTTCAAAATGTTAAACCAATTAATTTTGTTAAAGAAGGTGAAACATATAAAAGAGAAGTGACAAAACCCAACCAAACACATCTCACACCCTTACCAAACTCAACACCACATAAAAAATTTCTTCAATCTATAGAAGGGAGATTATTCTATAGTTGTGAAAAATGAGGACATATCTCTCCTAATTGTCCTTATTATCAGACGCCCAAAAAGAAAATTGAACTTTATGATGCAAAACCAAGTTTTCCTAAAATAAAGTCTAATACTCCATCTAAGAGTATTAGTGAACTTAAAGTTTAAACCATAAGTCAGTCGTCTTTTTACCACAAACAGGCCTTACGTAAAACTGGTTTATGGAAAGAAAAATCAAGTATAAAGTCTGATAACGAGGAAAAGAAGAAGAAAGATATGCCCTCATCTTCTAAAGGACAGTGGGTTGAGTTCATGATGTGTGATTCCTTTGGGTCACCCAAGCTAGTTAAGGCTTGGGTCCGAAATCTGAACTAATAAATTTCTTTGAATGTGTAGGGTGTCAGCGCTATCACTAACACCTGGATTATTGATAGTAGGGCGTCCACACACATGACAGGGAATTCGTGTCTCCTTTTCAATGTTAAACAAATTAAAGGGGGACATGTTTCATTTGCTGGGAACAAAGGAGGTTACATCACCACTCAAGGCGAAATGGGAAACGAGAAAGTGAAGTTTGACAAGGTCAACTACGTTCAACAACTACAGAACAACTTGCTTTCAGTCTCCTAGATCTGTGATAAAGGATTCGAAGTTGTGTTTGACAACAAGAAGTGCTACATGTTGAAGAAGGACTATGTGATTGAGGAGGATAAAGTTCTAAGGTCAGCTTCAAGATATAACGATTTGTATATCTTGGATCAATCAAAAGCCTCCACAACTAAGCACACTATTCAAAGCTTCTTGTCAAAGACAACAGAGAGGGATTCAGTCTCATGGCATAGGAGAATGGGACACATTAATCCAAGGAAGATGAATCATTTGGTACAGAATGATTTAGTGAATGGAGTAAATGTCAAGAATTTCCAGCTTCCGGATTTTTGCATAGCATGTAAGAAAGGGAAACAGACCAAGAAGTCTCACAAGGCAAAGAAAGTTAACTCTATCGATATTCCTCTCGAGCATCTACACATGGATCTGTTTGGCCCTGTCAGCACAAAGAGCATTGCTGGAGATCTGTACCGCTTTGTAGCAACTGATGATTACTCAAGATTCTCTTAGGTGATGTTTCTGAAAGCCAAGTCAGAGACTTTTGAATCATTCAAACATCTAGTAACTACTTTGGAATCACTCTACAAGCTGAAAGTAAGGTAGATTGATCAGACAACGGCATAGAGTTCAAGAATCAGTTGATGGAGGCATACTATAGAGAGAAAGGAATTGTACATCAATTTACTTCTACCTACACTCAACAGATGAATGGGGTTGCTAAAAGGAAAAATAGAAGCTTGATAGAGACAGCTAGGACCATGCTAGCCAACTCTAAACTACCTATTCAATTTTGGAATGCGGCAGTGGCTAATGCATGTTGCACGCTCAATCGAGTCTTACTGGTCAAACGACATGGGAAAACATGTTATGAACTGCTCTAGTGACACAAACTAAACCTGGAGTATCTCGAACCATTTGGTGCGCCGTGCATGTCATTGAAGAAAACTCAGACTGGGAAGTTTAGTGAGAAGGTAGAAGAAGTTATCTTTCTTGGATACAATATACCAGACACGAGAGCTTAAAACAACTCAACGGGTCAGGTAGAAGTGCGGTGCAATGTTGATGTTCAAAGATACACCACCCCCCTGCTGGAAAAGGACCCTCCTTCTTCTTTGACTATGATGGACTTTATAAATCCTTCAATCTACCACCCTCTCATCCTGATGATGAGTTGTCTACTAAGATGATATACGACGCTCTGAACACTCCACTACCAGACTCGACGTTAGTAGCTCCATTAGAAGATACTTCAAGCCCGTTATGGGGAGAGCTTGAAGTAAGTGATTCTTCCTCTGATAATGAAGCAGTTGAAACTAAACATGTGGACCAGGAGGAACACGTTTCCACTAATGAAAGTACACAAGCATCAGATTTTGATGCCACTGACACTTCTGAACCTCATACTCCAACAGCTACAGATACTGAACTTGCGATTTACAATCTGGATACTGAGGTAGTCATTCCCACCACTCCCAGATCTCGAATTAATGTTTATCATCCCCTGGACAACATCATTGGGGATGTCCGATCGGGAGTACAGACACGAAATCAGCTATACTCAGCTGATTATGCCTCAGTCATGGAAAAAAGATATCTTCATGATAGTGCTTATCAATGTTTTGTGTCTCAATTCGAGCCAAAATATGCAAGTGAAGCTTTAAACGATGAGTCATGGGTTAGTGCTATGCAAGAAGAACTCCTACATTTCAAGAAGATAGGAGTATGGACACTTGTGGACCAACCAAAAAGTGCTAAGGTGATTGGCACTAAATGGGTGCTGAAGTGTAAGAAACATGACCAAGGGGTCATAATTAGAAATAAGGCTCGGCTTGTGGGTCAAGGGTTTCGATAAGTCAAAGGCATAGATTACAATGAAGTGTTTGCACTGGTGGCAAGGATGGAAGCAATTCGTATGTTCTTAGCCTATGCATCCAACATGAAGATTAAAGTTTATCAATTGGACGTAAAATGTGCATTCCTTCATGGTGAAATCTGTGAAATAGTCTACGTCCGTCAACCCGAAGGATTTGAGGATCCGTATCATCGGGATATAGTTTACAAACTGGACAAGGCTCTTTACGGGCTCCATCAAGCCCTTAGAGCCTGGTATGAAAAACTCTCAACTCATCTAGTGAAACATGGTTTTCGCAGAGGAGTTATTGACTGCATGTTATTCATCAAAGAAAACGATGGCGATTTAATACTGGTACAGATATATGTGGACAACATAATCTTCGGTTCCAAAAATAATGAATTATGTAAACAATTGGAATCTGTAATGAAAGTAGAGTTTGAGATGAGTGCCATGGGGGAGATGAAGTTCTTTCTTGGATTACAGGTGGATCAGACACCAAAAGAAATCTTCCTGCATTAGACCAAATATGTAGGAGATGTCCTCAGTCGATTCGACATGGAGAATGCTACAACTGTCGAAACTCCACTTGCCATGAATCATGACGTGGCACCCGACGAAAATAGTGATCTGGTTGATGCGACCATGTACAGAGGAATGATCAAATCTCTAATGTACCTCACAGCCTCTCGTCCTGATATTATGTATGCCACGTGTCTCTATTCCATATATCAGGCAAAACCAGAAGTAAATCATCTCATCGGAGTTAAAAGGATCTTTCGTTATGTGAAGGGTACTCCAACACTCGGGTTGTGGTATCCTTATGACGATGACTTTGAGCTTACAGCGAATGGTGACTCAGACTACGATGGTTGCAAGATGAATTACAAGTCAACATCAGTGGGATGTCAGTTCTTTGGTAGACGATTAGTCACCTGGAAGCATAAGAAGCAGACATCAGTTGCTCTGTCAACATGTGAAGCTAAATATGTTGCAGCTACAAGTTGCTGTTCGCAAATCATTTGGATTCAACAGCAGATGCACGACTACTGTTTGCAATTTTCTAACACCCCTATCTTTGTTGATAATTCTGCTGCAATTGTTGTAACTAAAAAACCGGTCCAACACCTAAAAACTAAACACGTCGGTATTGATTATCATTTTATACTTGACTGTTTTGAAAAGCAATTAATCAATGTTGTTAAAATTAATAACGATTTTTAACGCGCCGACCTCTACACAAAAGCATTTGATAAACCTCAACTTTTATATATGTTCGAGATTAGTGGCGTCAAAAAGAAAAGTGATATGATTCAAGAAGAAGAAAGTTCTTAGTCCGACAACTATTTTCTTAGTATGTTTTTTATTTTTATTTTTTATTTTATTTTTCTGTCTATTAAAATCCAAAAACACAAAAAGATTTTGGGTTTTAGAATTTAAGGGGAGAATAGTTTAGTTAGTATTTAATTAGTAGCAATATTTATTTACTAAAAAAACAAGGGGGAAGGCAGATTAGCTAAAAGAAATGAAATCAAATCTGTGATTTTGATTCAAAGCTTATGAAAAATGATAGTACATAGGGAACAAATTGCTTGGGACTTTAAAACTAGTTTGTTCAACATGCTAAATTCAAATTACAAGTCTGAGAAGTCTAAGCACAACAAAAGGAAAATGATAGTAAAACTAGTATGCTACTGAGGTAACATAGAGAAAGTAGACCTAGAGGTTGCTAGTTCATTATATGATGTGTTGGTAGATTCAACACAATAGATGAGTAGACTTCATTGGTGAATTAAATTCAAACTAATTTGTTCAATTTGTTGTGGGTTCACATTATATCCCTTGTTAACACAATCAACGCATTTCCATTAAGGGGTGACGAGCAAAAATAAACATCACAAATGTGTGCGGATGACCATAAAAATGAGCAAAGCACATGGAAAAACTGCTAAAAGCAATCAAGCTAATGACTAATGTTGTTAGTGCGTTATGTGAGTCAAAAATCTGTGTATGGAATTAAGTGGACAAATATACTAACAATCATCGTGGCTGCAACTCTTGATAGTCAAAAGCATTGTGTGTATCTTATAGCTCTAGTATGGTCTCTTAAAAATGCTATTGACTCTCAGACAAAAAACAAATCTAGCATCCAAGTGCATATTAAAAGGGGTCCCAAATGATTATGATATACCTGTATGATTCCATATGAATCTTTCCAGAAATGATAAAATTAATTGAAGTCGTTCTGCTCAGTAGAAAAAATTAGTTAGATGATGTCTAAAAGGTTTCAATCCACCTCAAACCCAAAACCACAAAAATATGTCTTGTTTTCTTTTAAATTTCTAATTGCTTTTTGTTTTTTAGTCTTGTGTTGCATAGATGTCGGACTATACAACTAGATGAAATCTGTGAATCACTAACAAAAAGGGGTCACATCTAAGGTGACCAATTAGTTCTAAACTAAAAGGATCACGTCTGAGGTGATCAAATGATGTTAAACTAAAAGGGTCATGTCTCAGATGATCATAGGTCATAATGTTATAAATCAAAAGGTAAAATTTTATGTGTTTGAAAGCCTATGAGGTTAACTCATAAGGATGAGCCAATTGCATTATTCAATCATAAGGATGAGCCAATCGCACGTTCGAACCATACATATGAGCCAGTCACACGATTGGACCATGAGTATGAGTGAACCATGCGATTGGACCAGAAGACATAACCAATCGTACGAATGGATGAAGGAGTATAAGCCAGTCACACGACTGAACCCCAGTCGCACGAATGAAGAATGCGTATGGGTCCAGTCACACGAATGAATTTTAAAACAGTATAAATAAAGGGTCAGTCGGTCGTAACCCTTACCACCCATCAAAACTCTCTGAAACCGCTCATACACACGACACTCTGCTCAAATTTTGTTTAACAAATATTACTGATTGATTGTGATCCTAACGTGTTTTCTACTCATCTACAGGTACTGGGCAACTGAAATCAATCCAAATGAATGTCTTAATCGCATCTATAAGGACCGATAATATTAAAACCAAGAATCAAGACCAACTCACAAAAATAGATCTATTAAATGGACATAAAAGTTGATTTAAAGGACATTAAGTGCCATTTTGAGTCCCTGCGAGTCAAATGAGTCTAAACACGAAGTCTAATATAAAGTTTTGACAAAGATGCAAATCCAGGGTGTTCAACAATGAAGGATAGGAAAGGACATGATGATGAACTTCAATCACACGATTGAGCCAGGTGCACGATTCAATCGCACAATGAATCACGTGTATGGGTTTAGTCGCACGACTGATTCAATCGCATGGCATAGCATACGACTAAGTTCAGTCGCAGGCTCAATCGCATGACTAAACTCAGCCGCAGGCTAAATCGTACGACTGAACTCAATCGTACAACTAAAACTCAGTCGTGTGGTTCAATCGCACGACTGAAACAGTCTCATCAAATAAGTTTAAGTACCAATTGTCTTCTTTATGCACAAATCTAACGTATATGTTTCTCTTGTTGTAGCAACATGGCTGATAGATGGAAGATTAGCACCAAGCATAACATCTGTGCTTATTTAGATGCTATTTCTCGGAATGCTTCCGAGTTCGCTGGGATTATAGCCTTTCTAAGGAGATCGAGGATCTACAAGGCCATATCTACACCTTGCACTCCATACAGATCAATACAGCAGGCCTTCTAGAAAGGTGCCTCGGTTGACAGGTCCGTTGAGCCCCACTATATTTGGAGATCCATCTTCGGACATAAGATTAGGATTACTGAAGATGATCTAAGGCGAGTCTTAGATCTAGGTGAGGATGGGGCCTACCCAACGAAGTTATATACCTTGACTGTTTGAGGATGCTTTCTAAGGATGAAGTGACATCAACGCAGGTGTGCTCGACAAGAGCAACTTGTGCCCCCCGTTCAATTAGTTGGCTCATGTCATCCTAAAGTGCATAGCTTCTAGGCGAGGAGGATTTGATGAGATGTCAGACCATTCTAGAACGCGTAAGTTGCACTAGAACTGAACCACCCGTTCAGTTTCTCCCACATGTTGTTCTCCTACATGATCGAGAACATTTGGCCAAGGGCAAGAAAGGCTTTTGTATGTATCCAAGGTTCTTATAGATAAATGTGTACTGGGGAAGCAGGTGAAGCCCCAGATAAATGTGTACTGAGGATTATGTGGCGCCCTCTCGCAAGAAGTGGCATCACGACGACAGTGATTTTGATGTTAAGTCCATAGTGGTTCCCACTGAAGAAGATGACAATAATGATGATGATCTTGATGATAGTCAAGGTGGTGAGATGCTTGTCAGAGTCAACCAAGGGCCATTGGCAATTCAACTATATCTACACCATCTCCACAACGTACTTCAGATTCTCTAGGTGGCTCTAAGCAGGCAGCTATCCACCCTGATTTTCTACTATATGAAAAAGAAGAGTCAGATGATGAACCTCGTGTTAGGCAAGCAGGTAGCTGGGTTGTGGCTACCAGGAAAGGGATAGAGGCGGTTGGTGGATGCCCAGCTAGTACTACAGGTGATGTTCCTGATGTCACTGATACTACTTACACACCTGACCAGCCTATTAGCTTAGGAAGAGCCCTACAGCCAAGGGCTCCAAGAAGAAAAGGATGGCCTAACCGTATGGCAAAAAGAGTAAGAGACCAAGGTTCACATTGATCACCTCTTCCACCACCACTACCACAGCCACTACTCCAACCACCACTCATACACCTACCTCCACCTCACCCACAATACCCAACACAATTCCACCATAATCTATTCCCATTCCTCCTTCCATCTTCACCACATCCACCACTACAACCACCACTCACCAAGCAGGTCCCTCCACCCAATCCACATTTACACATGGCTCTACTCTACCCATGGTCGGGTTAGAGGAACAGTTGGTAAGCCTGAACCGGATGGTGCTAAAGCTGATCGCTACTGATGATCTGAGGGCTACTCAAATGAACCAGCTGATGGTAGTAAATACAGCTCAAGCCAAGCAAATAGCTCTGCTCATCGAAACGAGTTGATGTTGGCATCGGTGAAAGGGATTGAGTGACTGGAGAAAAGGAACAAGAAGATTATGCTATGGCTAAAGGGATCTAAAGGTGAACCTTTAAAGATTAAAGAGGGTGATGATGATGGTGATGATGTGGATGATGATGATGATGAGCTTACTGATAATGAGGAGGAAGCAGGAGCAAGTGAAAAAGGAAAATAAGTTGTCGATGATGATGAGGATGATCAAGAAGGCGATCCTGCTGCATCAGCCTCAAATCCATTAGCAAAGGAGAGGTGCACCAAGAGAAATCAGGATTGTCACACCCAGCCCTTCGCATCAACAATATTGTCCACTTTGCCCACGAGCAGCTCACGGATTTGCTTTTGGTTGCCCGGGCGAAAACTTCCCACGGAGGTCACCCATCCCTGGATTGCTCTCACCTGAGCACGCTTAACGGTGGAGTTCTCCTATCATCCACAGCCAATACGCCCAAAAAGCGTTGTTGATGTTAAAGGCCAGACATTCCTTATGAACCATGAATCTCTCCTGTTCACGGCCGATGTGGGATTTGTGTAGGGTGTCACAAGCACCCCCTGTTTGGACTCATCGTCCTCGATGAGCCCAAGAAGTCACATCCTTGGTGAGGTATGTCCCACACCCCGAGCGACACAGGAGTGGCTCTGATACCAATCTGTCACACCTCAAAATCCACCTGCGGAGTTTTACCGCGAGGCGTGTGAACAAACCAGGATCACAGTCAATAGTTATTCAGAATGAGTCAATATGCCATAATTAAAATAAAATCAACCAAAGTATAAACTTTAAACTGTGCAGAAGCGTTTTGTAAAACAACCCAAACAAATAAAAATGTATACTATGGCAAAACATGCGCCAACCCAAAAGAGTAAACATTAACCATTATAAATAGTAAAGATGTCTTGAAGACCGAGTCTTAGAATGCAAGTGAAACCATATAGTGCTTCTAAAGGCAAGCAAGCTAATGACCTGAGAATACCATACTAAAATGTCAACACAATGGTGGTGAGTTCAAGAGTGATATTCAAACATAAGCAGTTTAATAATAGAGATATAGAAGTAGTGCATTGTAACATATAGCTAGTTCATTAACAATAAATATAACTCATAGTGATTTCGCAATTGAAACTGACTGTGTTACGTTGTTGCCTCCTGTCACGACTTAACAGGTCATGGCAATGTTCAATAGGACAAATTGCACCCAGTTGACCTCGAGTCACACAGGTGGGACTTGTCAGACCCAGTAGTACTACCCAAATTTCCCCGCTATTCAATATTAAAAATTCGAAACTATGAGGACTTTTCCATGATATCAACACTATATTAATATTATACACAACTTGAATATATAAAGCGTTTGTAGTTTACGAGTATGCTATCTCCCGGAAAAGAGATTAAGTAAAGAGTGGGGCATCAACTCACCTGATATGTGTAATAGATACTTAAAGTTTTACTTGACAGACAGAGTGGACAGACAACCTCAGAGGTTACCTAGATCATATAAGTACATGAGTGCGTGTAAACAGAGAACATGTGAAACCCTAAGTACATTACAACCAAGGACTCAAGGTTTCAAAAAACAACACGTTTGACCCAGTTGACCCGTTTGACCCGTTGGTGACTTTATGTGTTGTAAACCATTCAAGCAATCATACACACATATCATACATGGTTAACATTCAAATGGATCATATGTGTGCTACATTATCCAGGTGTATCATTTAGATAATCATACAACCAAGTATCGTACAAGTCATGCGAATCTAGAACATTAACATGTCCACTAGTTATAACATAACTAACATGCCACACAAAGATCAAATCACGCGCCACATGCCATGTGAAGCCACTCATGACTTCACATCCTAAACCCTGCCAATCCTACTAAATAGGGGCCTTAGATTCGCACACGTGTATGATGATCATATTCACATTCATTAACCATGTTCACTGCATTCAACGTACACCACAACAATCAATTTCCAGTCCCAAACATGATGTCTTAGCTACTAACCAACATTAACATCATATATGATTATCAAAGTCCCAACATCACCCATGATTATCCAAGCATCCTATACAACTAATTTAACATGTTCTATGACATTAGAATTCATCCATGAACATACAAACATGCTCCTAACATCCCAAACATGTTCAAACTATCATCCTTCAAACTTTGTGCAAATAAAATTTCCCTTTTGGGAAAGTACATTCCAACATCTATCAAACACTCAATGTATTCATGAATTCATTACAATTATACCATCTCAAGCTCATAACAACATCTAGACATGATTAACAATACCTAATCATCATAATCCATTAATCATCATGAACAAAAGTTTCCACTTTTGGCAAGATATGAACAACAACATTCATTCTAAGATTTCTAGCATTCATATTAACAATCTAGCATCTAATTATCATCATGAACACGTCAACAACATCAATCTAGCATTAGATCATCATGTCATGGAAATAAAGTTACTATTATTAGTAACCTATGAACACCAACATCAATTCATCAGTTTCTTGCAAGATCAATGTATCCTAGCATTCATATAACCTACTAATCATCGTACATTCATCAAACAACCATCAATCATACATAATCTTGTCAATTTCGAATTAGGGTTTTCCTAGAATCAAAGTTCATGATCAATCCATTTAAAACGTATCATTCATGCATAATCAACGTTAAACAACATGTATACAATCCAACTACATACAAACATCATCAAATAACCTCAATTTCGACCCCATCAACATACATAATCGAATTAGGGTTCGACCACAAGAAAAACTCACAAAAACTTGCAAAGTTCTAACCTTTAAATGTGTAATGGTTTGTACTTGATAATTCCTACTTGTTGCAACTCTTGAAATCGACTCAATTTCGTGATATCTTGCTTGTTCTAGGTCGAATTCAAAGTGGGTAGGGGTTGAGAGTGATGGTAGCGGCCGAATGGGGTGGGGCTAGGGTTGGAATTGTTTTGTTTAATTTAATTTGCATATTAATAATTTAAACCCTTGTGTTTTGGTATTTTATAAAAACTAGACTTTAAACTCTTTGTAAAGTGTTTTTAACTTAATAATATAAAGATATAAACTAATAATAATCATTATATATTTTATCTTTATAAAAACACAAGAGATACAAATAAATATGCACGTTTTCACATTACGCATTTAATTTCCTAATTAACCTTTAAAACATGCAACCACATAAACATAATACCATAATGACATTGTCAATTAGATTATCATAAATTTAACATTATTAATTATTATTAGGTCACCAACGCGAAAGGACAACTAGTGTGTGCTTACGACACGTGTATGCAAGACATAACGGAACTAACGGAGTTTGATAACGGAAATATACCGGATGTCACATTTGACACCCTACACAAATCCCACATCGGCCGTGGACAGTAGAGATTCCTGGTTCATAAGGAATGTCTGGCCTTAGGGATGGGTGACCTCCCTAGGAAGTTTTCGCCCGGGCAACCAAAAGCAAATCCGTGAGCTCCTCGTGGCAAAGCAGACAATATGTTGATGCGACGGGCCGGGTGTGACAAAATGGTATCAGAGCCATTGGTTATAGGGAACTAGGTTGCATACACATAGACTAAAACCGCACACAGTTAGTTAGTTACCTGTGCCTTATTCTCATCTACTGTATACTCATTGGCATACACGTCACACTCTCTGCAGCATGGCATCGTCATTGAGAGCTCCGGGTAAGCGACCTGAATCACCTTCACGATTTGAATCCCCACTGCCCGCACCTGTGCCTGACAATGGACTCGATTGGCCTCGACTAGCTTATCCTCGAGAGGAGATTGACTGGGATCAACCTTTTGCACAGATGGAGCGTGACCCTCCACGAGACTGGAGTTTCCATCCGAGATTCATCGATCACATTATGTATAGGGAGCGCATACCTGTTCCGATGCCCAGGACTAGGAACAACGCCGACCAACCAATGCTTTCACTCCCATGGACGGTGCAATCCAACGAGAAACTGATTGCTACACTGGTGGCTGCACTGGACACTGTGCAACATCGAGTCAGGCGGCTCACAGGTGATGTCTGTACACTGCGGCATGAGGTGTACAAACAGAGATATTAAATGGATGAACTCGAGGAGCAACACGGGAAGACCCTAAACGGGTGTCACCACATGGAAGAGGTCTCATAGCACTTCGAGGGCGCATGACTGCTCGTGAACAGTGGGACGCCATAGCCGATAATAGGATTGCTATCTTAGAAGCCCAACTAGCAGCGCTTCAGATTGCTATAGCTCATGCTCCTGCAGCAGACCTAGAGGATGAGGATCCCAAGAGGAACCCGAGGAGGAGGAAACGGTGAAGATGGAGGATGACAGTGATGGGTCAGATGTTGTCGATTGATTTTCTTTATATGACTTAGACTACATAGTGTTTTCTTTTTGAAACCTATGTGGGAAGGGTTGTTTCCCCACACGAATGACAAAATTAAATTTTGACATTGATAAATACATTGTGACTCATTTACAATTTATTTACTTTGGTTATCATTTTGTTATGAATGTTGTGGTTGTGATGATTCATTATTTCTTTTATTTACTGTTTACAGTACTTCAATGAGATAATGTGTTTGATGTTACTCATTATTGTATTTGTGAATGTAAAGTGAAAAGAATGGATGCCCGTGGATATGGACGTGGACGTGGTCGTGGACGCGGACGTGGACGTGGCACTGGAGAACAGGGCGGTGGTGCAATTAACATGACCCCCGTAGAATTAGCTGCTCTAATTAATGAGCATGTTCAGGCGGTAGTGGCTACTGCGCAGGGGTCAACCAGCAGGTAAACAATGATAGAAAGATAAATCTGATATCCTTCATAACTGTATGGGATGTCTGATTAATGGGTGTTGTGTTAAAACAGGACCACCGGTGTGTACCTACAAGTCCTTTATGGACTGTAAACCATACACCTACAGCGGTACTGAGGGTGCTGTAGGGCTTGTATGATGGTTCGAGAAGAATGAGTCTGTCTTCTCCAAATGCAACTGTCCACCTGTTGTTCAAGTGAAGTATGCCACCGGGACTTTAGAGGGTGCTGCTCTGTCTTGGTGGAACGCGCAAGTCCAGATGTTAGGACAAGTGATGGCGAATGGGCTACCATGGGATGAGTTCAAAACAATGATGACTGAGGAGTACCGTCCTCATAATGAAGTGTAGAAGCTAAGGATGGAGTTTTGGCAACTGAAGATGCAGGGCTCGGAAATCGAGGCCTACACCACCAAAACCCATGAACTAGCAACTTTGTGCCCGGGAATGGTGAATGAAGTGCATAAGAGGGTGGAGCATTACATACGGGGATTAGTACCCGAAATTCAAAGTATGATAACTGCTTCCAATCCAACCACAATTCAGCAAGCCATCCGGTTAGCTCATAAGCTAACTGACCAAGCCAGGGAGCAAGGACGTCTACCCAAGCGAGGCGCTGTGGCAAGCGTGCCCGACAAAAAAAGAAAGTGGGATAGTGCCAACAACACCAAAGCATCATCATCTTCTAGTGGTCAACCTCAACCTCAACAGCAACAACAGCCAGTTCAGCAACAACGGAGGTTCGACAATAACCGTAACTTCAACCAAACGGCTGCAAATAATCAAGGACCTAGTGGTTATGGTGGTAGACATCCGAAGTGCACTCGGTGTAATTACTATCATGTGGCAAGGTGTGATAACTTCAAGTGTCAACGCTGTGGAAAAATTGGACACGCTGCTAAGGATTGTCGTGGTGAGCTAGTAAGGAGGCCACAACAACCTCAAGAAACTCTCAAAGGTTGTTTTGAATGTGGGAAAGAAGGGCATTACATGTGAAACTACCCATAACTAAGTAGAAATGGTAATGGCAATAACAACAACAACAACAACAACAACAACGGTAATAACAACAACGGTGGCAATGGTACTAGTAATGGCGGCAACAAAGATGGAGCCAAGGGGAGAGCCTTCAACATTGGCTCAGGTGAGGCTCTAAATGATTCCACAACTGTTACTACTAGGTTCTCTGTTAAAGGTTGTTTTTCTATGCTATTATTCAATACTGGAGCCGATAGGAGTTTCGTGTCCTTAAAGTTCTATAGTCTTTTAAGTGATATACCCTCTGCTTTAGAATCTAAATACACCGTGGAATTAGCCGACGGTAAACAGATCCATGTAATAGAACTTGTTGGTCATACTTTCGCTATAGATCTTATGCCTGTTACGCTGGGGAGTTTTGATGTTGTGATAGGCATGGATTGGCTCTCTAGTAAGCAAGCGGAAGTCATATGTCATGAGAAGATCATACGAATCCCTGTTGGTGACAAAATCCTTATAGTCAGAGGTGATAGGAGTGGTGCTATGATAGGCATCATCTCATACATGAAAACCCAAAAGTTATTACGAAAGGATCGTGTGGCTATTCTAGCACTCGTAACCGATAAGCAAGCGGAAGAAAGGAGAATGGAAGATATTCCCATAGTGTGTGATTTTCCAGAGGTGTTTCCAGCGGATCTTCCTGGATTACCACCTCACCACCAATTGGAATTCCAGATTGAGTTGACTCCCGGTGCAGCCTCGATTGCTAGGGCACCTTATCGATTAGCACCAAACGAACTAGAAGAGTTGTCATCACTACTTCAGGAGCTTTTAGATAAGGGCTTTATTTGACCTAGCACATCACCTTGGGGAGCGCCTGTTCTTTTTGTTAAGAAAAAGGATGGCACATTCTGGATGTGCATCGATTATAGAGAGTTAAACAAAGTAACAGTCAAGAACCGATACCTTTTACCTCGTATCGATGACTTGTTTGATCAGCTTCAGGGATCAAGCTATTATTCGAAGATTACTTAAGATCCGGTTATCATCATCTTAGTGTCCGAAAAGAAGACATTACCAAGACTGCGTTTCGTACTCGTTATGATCATTATGAGTTCTTGGTCATGCCTTTTGGGTTGACTAATGCACCTCCTGTGTTCATGGACCTCATGAACCGTGTGTGCAAACCCTATCTCGATCAGTTCGTCATTGTGTTTATCGATGATATACTGATATATTCTAGGACCAAGGAGGATCATGAAGAGCACCTACGAATGATCTTAGAACTATTGAAAAACGAGCAGCTGTATGCCAAATTCTCAAAGTGTGACTTTTGGATAAGAGAAGTGCAATTTCTAGGTCATATTGTTAATGAGAACGGGATACATGTTGATCCTGCCAAAATTGAGGCGATAAAGAATTGGACTACACCTAAAACGCCGAGTGAGATAAGACAATTTCTGCGATTAGCAGGATATTACCGACGATTCATAGAAGGATTCTCAAAAAGTGCACAACCTCTCACGGCCTTGACTCACAAAGGAACGACATACAAATGGAGTGAGAACCAAAAATCAGCTTTTCAATTGTCAAATCAAAAACTCTGTACTGCCCCAATATTAGCACTGCCAGAGGGAACGGATGATTTCGTGGTGTATTGTGATGCATCCATTCAAGGATTGGGTTGTGTCTTGATGCAACGAGAAAAGATTATAGCCTACACCTCGAGACAACTAAAGGTTCATGAGAAGAACTATACCACCCATGACTTAGAATTGGGTGCAGTGGTTTTTGCCTTAAAGATCTTGAGACATTACTTGTACGGTACCAAGTGCACTATCTACACCGATCACAAGAGTCTTCAATATATCTTCGAGTAGAAGGAGTTGAATATGAGGCAACGACGTTGGTGAACTATTAACGACTATGATTGCACTATTAAGTACCATCCGGAAAGGCGAACATAGTTGCCGATGCCTTAGGCAGGAATGAAACAGCTAAACCCGGACGGGTGTGAGCTTTACAGCTTACTATCAGTACCCAACTGCCCAAACAAGTTAAGGAGGCACAAATAGAAGCCTTAAAAGCAGAAAATGTTGGTTCTGAGCCGTTAAGGGGAATGGGTAAACAACTGGTGGTGAAAGAGGATGGAATTCGGTATTTTATGGATAGACTTTGGGTGCCAGTCTATGGAAATCTGAGAGATTAGTTATGAGCGAGGCACACAAATCTAAGTATTCTATACATCCTCTATCCGACAAGATGTATCATGACCTAAAGGCGCATTACTGGTAGCCTAACATGAAAGTGGATGTAGCTACGTATGTGAGCAAGTGTTTGACCTACTCGAAAGTAAAATTGGAATATCAAACCCATTCAGACTGTTACGACAACCAGAGATACCAATGTGGAAATGGGAACAGATCTCCATGGATTTTATTACTAAGTTACCCCGGACTAATACTGGTTGTGACATGATATGGGTTTTGGATCGATTGACAAAGTCTGCTCACTTGCTTGCAATTAAGAAAATGGATAAGATGGAGAAATTAACTCGACTGTACCTTAAATAGATCGTTTCGAGGCACGGTGTACCGATCTCAATTATTTCCGACCGCGATGCTCGTTTCACGTCACATTTCTGGCAATCATTGTAGAAATCTTTGGGTACACGATTGGATATGAGTATTGCATATCACCCACAGACGGATGGTCAGAGTGAGCGTACCATACAGACGTTGGAGGATATGCTACGTGCTTGTGTGATTGACTTCGGGAATAACTGGGAAATTCACCTTCCATTGGTGGAGTTTTCTTATAACAACAGTTATCATACTAGCATACAGGCAGCACCTTTTGAGGCGCTGTATGGGGGAAAATGTAGATCACTGGTTTGCTGGGCAGAAATTGGTGATAGTCAGCTAACAGGTCCCAAGTTAATTCATGAGACAACCGAGAAGATTGTGCAGATACGCAATCGTATGGCTGCAACGCCAGACGGACAAAAGAGTTATGCTGATAAGAGATGGAAACCTTTAGAGTTTCAGGTTGGTGACAAGGTTTTGTTGAAAGTCTCACCATGGAAAGGCGTAGTTCGGTTTGGCAAGCGTGGGAAGCTAAATCCGAGGTACGTTGGACCATTTGAAATAGTGGAAAGAATAGGTCCAGTGGCCTATCGTCTAGCCCTACCTGATACGCTAAGTGGAATCCATGATGTATTTCACGTGTCAAACCTAAAGAAGTGCATAACTGATGAAACAATGGTCGTACGACTAGAAGAAGTTCAAGTGGATGAACAATTGCGTTTTATTGAAGAACCAGTCGAGGTGATGGACCGTGAGGTGAAAACACTTAAGCAAATTAAGATACCCATTGTCAAAATCCATTGAAATTCGCGACGTGGACCGGAATTCACATGGGAATGAGAAGATCAAATGAAGCTTAAGTACCATCAACTATTCGAAAAGACGATGCCAATAGACGAAGGTATTGATTTAAATTTCGGGACGAAATTTCTTTCAACATGGGGATGATGTGACAACTCATCCAAAACTCACTCGATTTTGATTTCTGTGTGCCAATGCAGTAGACTAGTGATTGAACACTCTCACCGTGTAACGCAATTTTCCAAACGAAAATTCTTTCAACATGGGGATAATGGGACATCCTGTAAATTTTCGTTATCAAACTCCGTAGTTCCGTTAAGTCTTGCATACACGTGTCGTAAGCACACACTAGTTGTCGTTTAACGTTGGTGACCTAATAATAATTAATAATGTTAAATTTATGATAATCTATTGACAATGTGATTATGGTATTATGTTTATGTGGTTGTATGTTTTAAAGGTTAATTAGGAAATTAATCGCGTAACGTGGAAACGTGCCTATTTATTTCTATGTCTTGTGTTTTCATAAAGATAAAATATATAATGACTATTATTAGTTTATATCTTTATATTATTAAGTTAAAAACATTTTACAAAGAGTTTAAAGTCTAGTTTTTATAAAATACCAAAACATAAGGGTTTAAATGGTAAATATGCAAATTAAATTAAACAAAACAATTCCAAACCCTAGCCCCACCCCTATTCAGCCGCAACCATCACTCTCAACCCCTCCCTACTTCGAATTCGACCTAGAACAAGCAAGATATCACGAAATTTAGTCGATTTCAAGAGTTGCAACAAGTAGGAATCATCAAATACAAGCCATTACACGTTTAAAGGTTAGAACTTTGCAAGTTTTTGTGAGTTTTTCTTGGTGGCCGAACCCTCATTCGATTATGTATGTTCATGGGGTCGAACTGAGGTTATTTGATGATGTTTGTATGTTAGTTGGATTGTATACATGTGTTTAACGTTGATTATGCATGAATGATACGTTTTAAATGGATTGATCATGAACTTTGATTCTAGGCAAACCCTAATTCGAAGTAGGAAAGATTATGTATGATTGATGGTCGTTTGATGAATGTACGATGATTAGTAGGTTGTATGAATGCTAGGATACATTGATCTTGCAAGAATTGATGAATTGAAGTTAGTGTTTATAGGTTACTAATAATAGTAACTTTATTTCCATGACATGAGGATCTAATGATAGATTGATGTTGTTGATGTGTTCATGATGATAATTAGATGCTAGTTTGTTGATATGAATGCTAGAAATCTTAGAATGAATGTTGTTGTTCATATCTTGCCAAAAGTGGAAACTTTTGTTCATGATGATTAATGGATTATGATGATTAGGTATTGTTGGTCATGTCTAGATGTTGTTATGAGCTTGAGATGGTATAATTGTAATGAATTCATGAATACATTGAGTGTTTGATAGATGTTGGAATGTACTTTCCCGAAAGGGAAATTTTATTTGCACTAAGTTTGAAGGATGATAGTTTGAACATGTTTGGGATGTTAGGAGCATGTTATTATGTTCATGGATGAATTCTAATGTGATAGAACATGTTAAATTAGTTGTATGGGATGCTTGGATAATGATGGGTGATGTTGGGACTTTGATAATCATATATGATGTTGATGTTGGTTAGTAGCTAAGACATCATGTTTGGGACTGGAAATTGATTGTTGTGGTGTGTGTTGAATGCAATGAACATGGTTAATGAATGTAAATATGATCATCATACATGTGTGCGAATCTGAGGCCCCTACTTAGTATGATTGGCAGGGTTTAGGATGTGAAGTCGTGAGTGGCTTCATATGGCATGTGGCGCGTGATTAGATATTTGTGTGGCATGTTAGTTATGTTATAACTAGTGGACATGTTAATGTTCTAGATTCACATGACTTGTATGATACTTGGTTGTATGATGATCTAAATGATACACCTGGATAATGTAGCATACATATGATCCATTTGAATGTTAACCATGTATGATTGTGTGTAGTATTGCTTGAATGGTTTAGAAACATAAAGTCACCAATGGGTCAAACGGGTCAACTGTGTCAAACGTGTCTGTTTTCTGAAACCTTGAGTCCTTGGTTGTAGTGTACTTAGGGTTTCACATGTTCTCTGTTTACACGTACTGATGTACTTATATGATCTAGGTAACCTCTGAAGGTTGTCTATCCACTCTGTCTGTCAAGTAAAACTTTAAGTATCTATTACGTATATCAGGTGAGCTCATGCCCCACTCTTTACTTAATCCCTTTTGAGGAAGATAGCATACTGGTAAAGTACAAACGCTTTATATATTCAACTTGTGTATAATATTAATATAGTGTTGATATCATGGAAAAGTCCTCACACTTTCGAATTGTTAATATTGAATAGCGGGGAAATTTGGGTAGTACTAGCGGGTATGACAAGCCCCACCTGTGTGGCTCGAGGTCAACCGGTGCAATTTGTCCTATTGAACATTGTCACGACGTGTTAAGTCGTGACAGGAGGCAACACGTAACACAGTCCAGCTTCAATTGCGAAATAACTATGAGTTAATATTTATTGTTAATGGATTAGCTATCTATTACAATGCACTACTTCTATATCTCTATTATTAAACTGCTTATGTTTGAATATCACACTTGAACTCCTAACCATTGTGTTGACATTTTAGTATGCTATTTTCAGGTCATCACTCTTGAACTCACCAACCATTGTGAATAACACTCCTATCTATATTGATAATTCTGCTGCTATAGCCGTAACAAAAATCTAGTCCACATCCTAAAACTAAAGACATCGGTATTAAGTATCACTTTATACGTGACTGTTCTGAAAAAAATTAATCGATGTGGTTTAAATAAATACGGATTTTCAACGCGCCAACCTCTACACAAAAGCATTTGATAAACCGAGATTTTTATATCTATTAAAGGTTAATGGTGTGAAAAAGAAAAGTGATGTGATTTGAGAGGAGGAAAATGCCTAATCCGACATTCTTTATTTTTATTTTATTTTATTTTACTGTTTATTAAAAATCCAAAAACAAAAATGTTTTCGGTTTTAGAATTTTAGGGGGAGAATAGTTTAGATTAATATTAAATTAGCTGCTTTATTTAATTACTTAAAAAACGATGGAGAATGACAGCTTAGCTAAAAGGAATGTAATCAAATCTGTGATATTAATTCAACGTTTATGGAAAATGATAGTACATAGGGAGCAGATTGTGTGGGACTTCAAAAGAGTTTAACTAATTAAGATGCAAAATTTAAAGTATAAGTCTGAATAGTCTAAGCAAAACAAAAGGAAATATGATAGTAAAACTATTATGCTACCAAGGTAACATAGAGAAAGTAGACCTATAGGTTGCTAGTTCATTATATGATGTGTCGGTAGATTCAACACAATAGATGACTAGACCTGATTGGTGGTTTAAAATTCAAACTAAGTTGTTCAACTCATTGTGAGTTCCCATCTTATCCTTGGTTAACACAATCAACGTAGTTCCAATAAGGGGTGAAGAGCAAATAAACGCCACAAATGTGTGCGGACGACCATAAAAAAATGAGCAAAGCACATGGAAAAATGCAAAATGCAATCAAGCTAATAACTTATGTTATTGGTGCGTTATGTGCAAAAAGAAAATAAATGCTCTAACAAGAAGATAGGTTGTGTGCCTCTCTACTGTGCGATGGCACTAACATGAGACTAAGCATAACCAAAATATTCTAGAATTCATTGTTGTTTGCACCTCTCTGCTGTGTGATGGCACTGACTTGAGGCTTGACATCTCTTTGAAAGCTCTTAGAATAGTTTCTTTTTGAAATATACCCGTAGACCGCTCAAAAATATTTTGAGGAATGTTGATTACCATATAAGCGTGGGATCCACAAATGTTTGTTGAAATAATTAAACCTTAACTCATCACCAATGTGTGTCAAAAATCTATGTATGTATTTAAGAGGACAAGTATACTGACAATCATCGTGAGCTGCATTTCATGAAAGGCAAAATCATTGTGTGCATCTTGTTGCTCTAGTATTATTTCCTAAAATTGCTATTGACTCTCGGTCAAAACAAGAATCTAGCATCAAAATATATTATTAAAATGTCTCAAATGATTCTGATATACCTATATGATTCCACAATGAATCGTACTAGAAATGATAAAATAGAATTGAAGTTGTGCTGTCCAGGAAGTAAAATCGGTTAGAAGTACTCTAATAGGTTTAAATCCATCTCCAATCAAAAATACAAAAATATGTCTTGGTTTTGTTTTTAAATTGTTAGTTGTTTTTATTTAGTTATGTTTAGTCATTTGGTAGGTAAAACTCAGACTATACATCTGGATTCAATCTATGAATCACTCACTAAAAGTGGTCACGTCTGAGGTGACCAATCAGGTTTTTGAACTAAAAGGATCACGTCTAAGGTGATCAAACAGTTTTTCAAATTAAAAAGGTCATGTCTGAGATGATAAACGGTCATAACGTCATGTCGATAGTTAACATGTTAAGTGTTTGAAAGTGCATGATGTCAAACTCATAAGTTTGAGCCATTCGCACGACTGGACCATAAGTATGGACCATGCGTATGATTGGATCATGAGTATGAGACAATTGCACGATTGAACCATACGTATGGACCAGATGTACTATTGGACCATAAGCATGCGTCAATCCATGCGATTGGATCACCAGAATGAACCAATTGCACGAATGGAGGTGATCGACTGAGTTAGTCGCACGACTGAACCCCAGTCGCATGAATGGATGTGACCGACTGACCCAGTCGCACGACTGAGCCCCAGTCGCACGAATCAAGCGTGCGCATAGGTCCAGTCGCATGACTTAAGGTAAACTCAATATAAATAGAAGGGAGTCGGTCGCACATTTTCATCACCCCTCAATCGCTCTCAAGTCGCACGAAAGCAAAGTTACTCTACCAAAATTTTGTTTCAGTGAGTTAGCATCTTGTTTGTGACTCTAACGAATACTCCCTGTATCTATAGGTAATGTGAGATGAAAATCAACCTCAATATTCGGTTTAATCAAGCCCTAATGACCTAAATTGGTCAAAACAAGAACCGAGACAAAGTTTTCAAAATAAACCACTAAAATGGACTAAATTGTTAATTTAAAGAGTATTAGGTTTTATTTTGAGCATTTGCGAGCCTAATGTGCCTCACCACAACGTTTAACATCTATTTTAGACCAAGAACTGGTTTAACAGTGTCGAACAGAGACTTATACAAATGGACATGCTGATGAACTTCAATCACACGATTAAGTTGGGCATCTCACTCAATCGCACGAATGAACCATGCGTATGAGTTCAGTCGCACGAATCGTTCTACTGCATGGGACAGTATACGACTATGCCCAGTCGTAGGCTCAATCGTACGACTGAGCTTAATTGCACGACTAAGACTCAATCACATTATCCATTCGCACGATTGAACAAACTTGTTCAAGCTCATTAAATTTCAAATGTCATCCATTTACAAAAATCCTAACGTATATGTATCTTATGTTGCAGAAACATGACTAGTAGATGGACTATGAGCACAAAGCACAACCTCTGTGCTCATCTTGACGTCACATCCCAGAATGCTTCTAAGTTCGCGGGGATTATTGCCTTTTTACGGAGATCGAGGATCTCAAGACCATCTCTACACTGTGCCACCATATAAATCGATTCAGCAAGCTTTCTGGGAAAGTGTTGTAGTAGATAGATCCGCTGAGCCTCATCGCATTCGGAGTTTTATTTTGGTCAGGAGATTGAGATCAGCAAGGATGATCTGAGGAGGGTTTTGGAGTTGGGTGATGATGGTGATTGCCCAACCAGGCTGCATCCACTGATGGTTCAAGGATGTTTTCTTCGGATCAAGTACGCTGGGGACATTAATGCAGTTGTGCTCAACAAGAGCAACCTGTGCCTGAAGTTTAGGTACTTGGCCCATGTGCTCCTCAAGTGCATAGTCTCATGGAAAGGTGGCTTTGATGAGATGTCTGATCAAATCCAGAATGCTTACGTAGCTCGGGTACTGAACCATCCGTTCAGTTTCTCGTGGATGATCTTCATGTATATGGTAGAGAATATAGTAGCCAAGGGCAAGGAAGGCTTCTACATGTACCCTCATTCCTTGCAGATGATTATTGACCAGAAGCTTCCTTTGCTGCCAAAGGAGAAAGATGATGTTGTCACTCTTGAGATAATGGATGATACTATGCTGGGTAGGATGAAGGTGTACCGGGGAAAGCAGGTGAAGCCCTCGATAAGAAGATTGTTTGGGCATCTGGCCCGGGAAGACTATGTGGCGCCAGCTCGCAAGAAGTGGCGTCATGATGACAGTTATTCAGACACCGAGCCCATAGTTTTTCCCACTGACAATGATGATGACGATGACAGTGAAGATGGTGGAGATACTGGCCCCACTCCATCTAGGGCCACTGCCACTGATATATCATCTCCACCATCCACTCAGGGTGGAACTGAGAAAGTTGCATTCCATCAAGACTTCCTGCCAGATGAGGAGGAAGAGTCAGATGAGGATTTGCTCGTAAGGACAGTGGGCAGTAAGGTTGTTGCCACTAAGAGAGGGATTGCAACGATTGTGGACGCCAGGGTGAGTCCAGGGATGATGCTACTGATCCATCATACATCCCTGACCATGCCATCAGCCTAGCGGAGCATCCTCTTTTAAGGGCTCGAGAAAGAAGCAGATGGCTCAGCCCCGTGGCATGAAGAGCAAGAGGAAGAGGATTACCCTAATTACCACCATATCCACCACCTTTACCATAGCTACCACCACCACTACCACACCCCCTACCACCACTACCACACCTCCCACATCACTACCACACTTCCTACCACCACTACCACAGCCACCCCTCACCATCCACTCCTATTCGACCCCCCATATTCACCACATCCACCACCACCACCACCCAGTGACCTGGGACATCTGCTCAGGTCCAAATGAGCCATGGATCCACTCTACCCACTATTAGGGTAGAGGAACAACTAGCCAACCTCAACCAGATGGTGCTAAAGCTGCTTGCCGCTGATGAGCAAAGAGTTGCACAGCTAAACCAGCTTTTGGAGCTCAATGTTGCTCAGGCTGAGCATATTTAACAATTGCAGGAACAGAATGCACATTCTGTTCAGAGGATAGAGGAGCTAGAGAGAAAGAACAAGAAGATCATATTCAGGCTTAAAGGATCAAAAGATGAGAATTTAAAGATCAGGGAAGGAGATGATGATAATGATGATGATGATGATGATGATGATGATGATGATGATGATGATGATGATGATGATGATGATTCTAAAGAAGAAGATGAAGGTGATGATGAAGGACACAATGCAAAGAAGAAAGGGGACGATGATGACGAAGAAGGTGATACTGCTGCATCAGCTTCTACTCAGGGTCAAGAAAGGCGTTCTAAGAGAGCTCGAGATCAAAAAGCATCGTCTTCAGCTCCTCCAGCCGAAAAATTGACCGATCAAGATAAAAGTAAAGATTAGATGTTTTGTATTTAGAAAACTTTTGTACATGATTCGTATATTACGTTAATGTAATTTATGTTTATCTATGTTTAAATGTCTTGATTAACTACTAATGATTGATGTGTTAATGTTTAAATCAAGCAGATAAAACTTCACAGCAAGATGAATATGATATTGCTCCCCTTTAGCAAATCAAGTCTCAATTTACCATCTCTTGATTTGCAAAGAATTATGAGAAGGTTAGTGACCTACACTCCTGAAAAAGGATAAATTTCACACACGACCTGGCCGACGAGCAACTTGCTGAGATGTTCAGACTGAATCTTGACGAGCTCGTCAAAGACGCTCCAAAGGTAGATGTTATGAGTGATGATGAGCTGAACGATGTTGATGAAATAGAGATAGAGGATGTCACGTCTGATAACTATCCAGAGTACACTGACCAAAAGGGAAATGTGATCCCCAAGTTGGGTGACACTCTTGTAGTGCTACATTTGAAAAACTGGATGAAATGGAGAAAGAAAAAAGATAAGGATGAAAGCCAAGACCAAGCCTCGGATGCAGATGTTGATATAAAGAAGGCTAAATGGGCAGCTTGTTTTGCTGAAATAAGAGCCCAATGCACAGCTCAAAAGCAAAATGCCTACACTAAAGTCTACAAGGTCAAGAAACATGAGAAGGTGTCTGACTGCATGGGCGTATTTTCAGGATTTAAGCATTTATGCTGTAAAAAGGGAGAAGGAATAGAGTACTTCAGGTATCCTCATGATCTGAAGACGCCAACTAGCATGCTTAAATCTACTATATGCTAATCCTAGAAAGATGTCAGGTTGGTTTGAGTCTGCATTAAAGAAGGATTACCACACCAGATGGGTAAACTTCAGACCTCAACAACCGAAAAGGTAGATCTGTATGTCTGAAGTGGATCCCATATCTGGAAAGCCTAAACTGGAGTTGAAGTGGAGTCCCCCATGCACAATGTCGAAGATTCCCTTATGGGAAATGCCTCAGGACTTCACTCCACATTTCAAATGGTGGTATTATGACTGGAGGACGGGTGAAGCGGTCATAGTTCTAAATAGAGAGGGCAAAATGGAAACTATCGGGGTATCCGACCCAATGTGGCTTACCAACTTGTCGACTGAAGATGTCTTCACTTTATACAAGTGGCCACTGTTCTATGACACGCATGATATTGTACAGGCTCTCCAATGCCAAAATGTTATACGACTCTGTTTTTGCGTTTGAAATACACACAGGATTTACAAGAGAGGAAAATTACAAGAATCTGAAGAGCTTATGAAGAATGTTAGACAATAGAATAAACTAGGTCCAAGGGGGAGTTTGTTGATACATATGTCCATAGTTTATGAGCTTAATGTAAATGTCTTTCGTGTCTTACACTTATGTAATGAATAGGTTGAATGAAGTATAATATGTGGTTGATGTTTATAATGTTTAATGTTTCATAGTATTATTGTGTGTTAAAGTATAATAAACTAACTATATATGTTTGAGGTTGTTGTGTATAGTTCTTAGTTAATAATGATTGAGAGGTGTGTTCAAACTTAGTCGTATAAGTCTTCATGCGAATGGACCATACTTATGGACCATTCGCATGAATACATCATGCTAATGAACCAGTCGCACGACTGAACCAGACGACTTGATCAGTGGTACGAGTAAGACATGGTATTGACTCAGTCACATGATTGAGCCTTCAGTTGTGCGTATGAATCAGTCACATGGGTCAGTCGCACGACTGAACGATGCTAATGGTTTAGTCGCACGAATGAAGAGTGCAAACCTATAAATACCACCTAATTCATGGAAAAACAAAACACTTGAAGAATTTTGACACATACTCATAACCTAGCCGTCCAGAGCGACCAGAAAGCATATTCCAAGTTCATAGTTCGCATCTGATCTTCTTCTACTCATTCTTAACGTTTCTTTAATTGTTAGATTGATTGGGATTGTGTTCTCACTGATTGGATCACCAATCAATAGATTCCACACTATTTGATCTAGTTTCACGCATTATCAGTTAGTACTTGGTACGTACACGGTCCCCTAGAATCCCCAAAAATCAGAAAATAATTTAAGTATTTAGGCGCATGGGCACTATGAGGCGCATGAGAACTATGCAGGCGCATGGCCTTTCGGGCGCATGGGGAAAACTTATGCGCATGAGAAACTTTTAGGCACATTGGCACTATTGGGGCGCATGGGCAACACTTAGTCTATTTTGGACAATTCTAGGCGCATGGGCACAATGCAGGCGCATGAGTGCCTGGGCGCATGAATTGTTTGGGCGTATGAACACTTAGTCAGTTTCAGCCTATTTCTAGGTGCATGAGTACTATTGGGCACATGAGGTTTTGGGCACATGGGACACTTAGGCAGTTATTTTTGTTGCGCGCATGGGCCACTATTTAGGCGCATGGGCTGTTAATTCGCACTTAACATCATAATTCAGTCCCTAAACATCACCTATCATATTCTAAGCTTAAATCATACATTCTAAGCCTTAGAAACACAACCATAACATCATCAAACACATACATAGCCCAAAATCAAACCCCACCCGCAACATACGCAAATACACATATACGGATATAAAACCCAACTTTTATAAAGAGTTCATACATGCATTTCCAGCCCCAAAGCAGTTAAAAACAAGTAAAAAAGGGGGTTCTAGAACTCACCTTAGCAGCACTTGGTTATGACTTCTTCAAAACCCATTTTAACAAGGATAAGTCAAAAGTTGTAAGGCACATGGAATGGTTCCATTCGGTAACACATTAACATTTGGAAACGTGGACATGTCAAGGTAAATTGACCCATTCGCCTTAGAAACTTGTGTATGTTGTCCATAGTTTATCACTCATCCCAGAAATCCCCAGGTAAGCATAACTAGTCTCGTAGGATTTATGCGATATGCTTGCCTTAGCCCAAAGGCCTTTTGCCAGGAAATCCAGGATACAGGTGTCTACGAGTCACACAAATTTCTTAGGTTTATGAGATCAAAATCTTGATGAGATTTTCATAGATTAGACATAGAGTCTAAGGAATTAAACCAACGATAATAAGTGTCGATTCCATATGTCGTCGAGAATAAGTTTAGGAAAGTTTCATTCATGGGGGAGAATTAAAGAAATCAAGAATAAGTCTAGGGGAGACAAGCAACAAAGTTTAAGCATTCCCAAGGCACTCCCATGCTAAGGCATCAAGTTACACATAAGAAGGCATAACATTATGATACAACAATGTACTTTTACAATAATAATATATTATTCTATAAGGTTAATGCATAAACTATAGTCTAGGTCACCATTTCTAATAACCTAAATCCCTATAGTTATGTGATCTGATACCAATCTATCACACCCCAACCTTGACGGTGAATTCGTCGAGATGTGAGGGATAAGATTGTTCACACCCCCACATAACGCTAAATTTAATGAAAATATTAAAATTATAAGTTTCAAAGGAAAATACAAACATATGCCTCAAACATGAAATAGTTCCCAAACAAGACAACGCATAACATTATCTTATTATTTGTTTAACTAGGTCCAAATCCTAATTTATTACAATCTTCAAATTGTAACATCCGTCATTTTTTCAATTTAAAATACAAACCCAAATCCATTTTGAACTATCATGCAATGAAAAAAATATCATTATTAAATTATTCTAATTTTAATTACTTAATAAATAAAATGCATTAAATATACAATTTAATAAATAGTACGAATTATTTTATTCGAATATTATTTATCAAACTATTTAAACGAGTTATTATAATTTTATGATTTATAGAATATTTTATAATTTATAAAATAAATTTTATAATTTTATGATGTCTTATCTTCATTTATGAATTTAAATTATCAAACTAAATAATTATTGATATTCTTCAAATACATGTGAAGTCTATAAAAGTTTTATAAACTAGTGATTTATTTAATGGAGTTTCAAATAATTTGAAAACAAGGGTGTTATAAGCTTGGGGTTCAAATGTAATTCTTTAAACTTAGTTTTGAAATTTTGGTATAAAATAATACTAATGAAAATAGAGGGACCAAAAGTGTAATTAAATTAAAATACACAAAACATCACCCAACCCCCCCCCCCTCCCTCACCGCGTGTTTTCCGGCCACACGCCCGGCGGCCCTCCAGCCACACCAAACCCTCCAAATTATGTCGTTTCATGGTCTAAAAACGCCTTCAAATCGTTTTAGGGCATGGTTCGAGCTTAATGACATCATTACTCGAAATTAAAGTACCGGTTACCACCCGTTCGAGTAAGTAACCGAGGCTCCTTAATCATAGAGTCGTTGGGCCATTAAACATTCATAAAATCTAATTAACTTCGCCTAATCAATCGTATATCTATTCCTAAATCATTACAACTCTCAATTTTACTTGAAACAACATCTACATCGAGTTTGAATCAACCTTTCCATCGCGACCTGCAACATAGTCGTTATCCATGTTCGAAGCAACTTAAATCGAAAATGATAAGGAGCTATTACTCTCTGTTATGTAAGGATGCTACACACTCAAGGAATTTGGTTATGATCAACTCAATCACCACAAAATCATTTCCACCGTCGTGACTAGTAATTCACCTTGTAACATCGATTCGACCTACATTCTGGTAATTTCACACACCCAAACACTCGGTTTCACTTAGGGAACAAAAGCCCTAAGTTTGATTCCATTAACATTCATGAAACGATGGTCAATTTGATTCAATTCGATTCTAGGGTTCTTATGAATTGGGGATTATTTGAAAAAGGATTTTTATTAATTAATTTGTATATGAAAAACAGAACATGGGCTTTAGCTTAACTGGTAACTTGAAACAAACATAAGCAGAGGTCAGGGGTTCGAACCCTACCTCAGCCATGTTTTGTTTTAAATGGTTTTTTTACATTATAAAATTCAAAAAATTTATATTATATTACCCAAATAAAATAAAGATTTTTGTTAACTAAAACATTTCAGAAACTATTAATTAATTTGAAAAATAAAAAACTTATAAATATGGAATTTATTTATTTTTTTAAAGAATAACATAGGTTATAAAATATTATTATTATTATTATTATTATTTTAATGCTATAAATCTATTATGGATGAAACTTAGGTTATTTCAAAACATTATAGATTTATATGTTAAATAATTATTCAAATAGTAATTTAAATAATTATTTAAATAAGTAATTATTCATCTATTATTTAATCATGTTATATCATAATTAGTTAATAAATTCATTTCTTAAACTATTATTTAAATTCATGAATTTATAAAATAATATAGTTTTCTATTTAAGGCCTTGATATAATAAGACCTTTATAAAAATCAATTAAATGTTTAAAACCTTTATAAATGATTTTAAATAATTTTAAACTATTTTTGCAAGTCATTTAAATAATTAATTACCTAGTTAATTATTTTGATAAAGTTTTAAATAATTAATTTCTAGATTAATTATTTCTTTCCACAATGTTATACTCAATCATTACTTAATCAATATTGTTAATATTTAAGTAATGCTTATTGTAAAATTTTACTAATGATTATTATCGTTTCAATCTTAATCATTTAATAAATTTGTTCATCCTTATGGAAATAAAATATAATTGGCTATATTATTTTATTTACCCTAATTATCAAATTCAAATTGAAACCCTAGTTCATGTTTACTCGTTAATCTTATTATTGAACTTAATCTTGGAATCAATACGTCTAGGCAACTTGTAAGAGAAATCTTTTGAGCCTCGTTTAAATACTTATCATCATCTTATTTATATCATGTGAGTTCTCCATGCTCCTTTTTATTTTATTTCCCACCTTTTGGGGTGAAACATGTTAACTTTATTAACTTACACTTCTAAACATCTTGATACTGGTAAATGCACATGCAATTCATCTTTACTTTTTGTCATGGTTATTTGTGTTATTGTAAGTCTTATATGAGAAACATATTTTGTTTACAATCATTAACTATTGCTAGCCTGGCAACGTCTTAGATCTTTGAGCCTAACAATCCTATTTGGTGCTAAAGTCGATGTATTGCCGACTCCTGATGACGTATGCTTGTTCATCATGGGAACCAAGTACACTTAGCCAATCTTATATACTTGTAATCAAGTCGAGGTTTGGTTGTAACTGTATGTGTTGTATAAGCTTACTAACTCATAACCATGGACATGAATGCTACCTGTAACCCTTTTTACATGTATATATATGTATGTTTAAACCATGGGAACTCACCAACTTTATAGTTGACCATTTATTTTTAACATGTTTCAAGTTTACTACTTGAGGATTCTTTTCGTGCTCATATAGGACTTGGACTGTAACACCCGGTTATTTCTTAAAAAAAAGAAAGAATAAGAGTTGAAGAATAAAGAAAGTAAATGTCAATAAACCCAATTGAGGGGTTAAAAGTGTAAAAAGGACAAAAGTACAAAAAGTTGGTGTAAAGGTGGGCATGGTCACCCACCCTCACTTCCCATCACTTTTTCATTCGATTAGAGCGAAAGAGCAGAGAAACTTTCGGTGGAAGAAAAAGAAGAAGAAGAAGAAGAAGATTGATATCCATGTAAGAATTCAAGGTTTTTAAGTGTTCATGTTGGGTTTTTGTCTCGGTTATATGCTTATGTGCTTGTGTGTGTGTCTGTGTGTGTGTGTCTTGGTGTGTTTTTAGGTGTTCGAACTCATTTGCAAAAGGGTTAGAAGGAAGAAACACCCAAAGTGCACCAGGTGAGTTTCTAGACCCTGGTTTTACTTGTTTTAAACTCTTCTTGGGGCTGAAAATGTATTTAAATGATTTTCAAATGTTTATGTATGTATACCTGTATGTATTATGCATGTTTGGTGATGTTCCTTAGATGCTTATAGGTTGTTCATGCTTAGAATAGCCTTGGTAAGCTTAGAACAGATAGGCTCGATGTTTGGATTCGAAATTATCCTAGAAACATGTTGAACAGAAGGTTCATGCGCCTAAATAAGGCCCATGTGCCTGGAATTGCCTTAGAAATGATTAAGTATATCTCATGCACCTAACCAGTACCCTCATGCACCTAGAAAATTTGTCAGACGCCTAAGTGAAGGGCCATGCGCCCCAATAATACTCATGCGTCTGAATAACCCCGTGTGCCTAATTTTCCACACGCCCGGATAGCCCAGGCGTCTAAGTGTCCATGTGTCCGAATGGGTCATACGCCCGAATAGTGTCCATGCGCTTGAATGGTTCATGCGCCTAAGTGTTAAAGCAGTTACGTGTTGGCCTGATATGCCTGTATAGTGATGAAGCGCCCAAACGGGACCCATGCGCCCAAATAGTGTCTAAGCGTCTAACACTTAGAATTTATTTCCGAATTTTTGGGAGTCTGTGCTTTTAGGGTTTTGACCGAGGTTTGACTAGGGTTTATTAATGATGGTTTCATGCATGATTATGATTGTTTTATGATGCTCCTTATTATTATTATTATTATTATTATATTATTATATTAGTATGTGACTTTACGTGGTGTGCTTATAATCGTAATGTAAAGTATTACTAATAGTAAAGTGAAAGAGCAATGAAGAAAAGAAGTGGAACTTTAATAAAATGTAACAAGTCTTGCAAGCTTGCAGGAAGTACACGACCATGTTGTTGTTAGCTCAACTGTGATGCGTGTTAGAAACCTATAATGCACACGGGGCCAGTCAATGAGACTGGAGACCTTTGCAGCATACCCTAGTTGTCTGGGTCGGCCTTGTATACAACATATAGAGCCCCTGTGTGGAAAAAGAGGGCCCAACACCATTTCCCCCACGCATACAGTTTAGGGTATTGCTCATTGGTCCATATAGATAGTGAAAGATAAAAATAAAAGAGTACAGAGTAGACAAGGCATACAACAAAGACATAAAGGCATTACCTAATTGTATAGTTAATGCGTGCTCATGTATAAAGAAATGAAGTTTTCATAAAAAGAGTAGTTTGATATGTATACCTACTGAAAGTATTTATTACTTTTAAAACTAGAACTCACTCAGCAACGCTGATTTTATACATTTTCAGTTGGCAGGTAATTATTGCTGAGGATGACACGAGGGTGAAGCTACTCGGCAAGGAAAGACTGACATCCATTCATACTTATTATGGTTGTTGTTTTCTAATGCAATTAACAGTTCTTTTGTATCGATTAAACAATGTGTATTGCTTAACAACAGTGTTTTATGAAATGAATGGTTTTTGTTAAAATGATTCCGCTGCTTAAGTTTATTAAATTGATAATGTTTTTAAGTATTTAATGTATGAATGACCAACTGTGAGGTCTCTGGGGACGGGGCCTTACAAGTGATATCAGAGCCAAAGTTTAAGAGAATTGGGTTAAATAAATTTTTAAAACCTAAACTGAAACTGGGACAATTGGAGGGATGTCAGCCCAAGTAGCTACGTGCCATCAGGTATGTCTTTCTTAATGTTAACCGGTATTATGTGCGTATGCTATTGATTTATGTGCTCTTAGTAGATTTAGATACTGATTAAGTCAGGATAGGAAACGCTTGGGATATGAAGAATAAAGTAAGTGGCTAATCACAACTGGCCACTATAATTAGGGACTTACTATACTTGACATAAACTGAGTGCTACCTTGAATGACCATGTTAGTGTTTGAATCTTATAGCGTGTTAGAGGATGGCTGGACAAAAATCTTCCAAGACTCCTAGAGGCAAAGGCCATCCACGTATGACCAGGATTAGTGCTAAGACTCGTGAGAGCCCTGAGGTCAATGTTCGAAGGAGCGAAGAAAATGAGAATGCTACCTTGAATGCCTCAGCTAGGGAGGCGATTGCGATGAAGTACACCAGGTCATGCAGACAGTATTACAGTCTATGGTGACTGAAGTCATCAGGGTTGTGAGAGCGAGGAGAGGAAGGAGAAGGAGAATAGAAAGGGAACAACGGGCAAGGGAAGCAGAAGGGAGGAGGAACAACCAGAGCCTGAGACTATGTGTCCGAGGAGGAGGAGGAGGAGATGTAGGGGGGGGTAGCAACCGGAGGATGCAGTTATGGGGCGTTCCAAAGGTGTAAGCCCCGACTTTTGATGGCAATGGCAAAGCTGCTGCCGCTCACAGCTGGGTGAGGGAAATAAGGCAGTTTGGAGATCAGTGAGTGCCGCGAGGACCAAAAGGTGAAGTTCGCGACTTCTCTTTCGTCGATTCAGCACTGTGTTGGTGGGACAATATTGTCCAAGCTGAGGGTGCCAGAGCCATCGGGAAATGCGATGGAAGGAGTTTAAGCAGTTGGTGATCGAGGAATACTGTCCTCACAGGGAACTCGATAAAATCAAGAGGGAGTTCTTGCAACTTGAAGCGGGAACCATGACCACCAGCAGTACACCACCAAATTCAACGGATGGCGAGGCTGGTGCCGGATCAGGTGACGCGGTGTCAAGGAAGATCAAGAGGTACATCCAGGGATGCCGGTTGATATTCGCAGACACCTCATTGCTGCTCAGCAGGTACCTTTTGATCGGTGGTGGATTTGGCGGGTAGATTGTATGATGAGCGAGAGGAGACTGTGGTGGAGGTGAAGAAGACGAGTGGGGATGGTAAGAACTAGAATGGGAAGAGGTTTGGACGTGGTGGTTTCACTCCAAACAACAAGAAGTGAAGGGTACGACCGTGGGGTGTGGTCAAAATCAGGGCGGAATAAGTGTGGTAGATGTGGAAAGGAGCATACCGGTGAGTGCAGGATGGGACTGAATGTATGCTTTAGGTGTGGCAAGCCTGGCCACATCGCTAGAGACTGTAAGAAGCCAGGGCGGAGAGCTCTGGAGCGGAGAAGAAGAAGTCGGAGGAGGAAGGAGGGCAAGGGCAAGGCACTAGAGCTTACACCATGACCAGGAGGAAGCAGAGCTGATCCCGATGCGTGTGAGGTATGTTTCTAGTAAACCAAACTTGTGCCTCTGTATTGTTTGATTTCGGTGCTAGTAGGAGTTTTATTTCCTCTACTTTCTATGCTAAGTGGCCTATTAGTAGTAGAAATGTCAGTGAACCATTCGATGTAGAAACCGCTATTGGTAAGTCCACGAGAATTAGTGTGATAGAGGACTATGCTATAGAACTAGAAGGTCATAGGTTTGCTGCTAGGTTACACGTGATGCCCCTAGGTGGGTTTGATGTAGTACTAGGGATGGACTGGTTAGAAACCTATGAAGCAAACATCGTATGTGCAAGAAGATGATTCAATTAGTTACGCCGATGGGAGTTTGGTTACGATTTATGGAGATCGCGTTACTACGATCCGAAGGTGATTTCGATGGCGGTGGTGGGGAAGTGCATGAAACTGGATGTAGTGCCTACTTGGCTATGTGAAGATGTGGATGCATCGGTACCGCAATTATCTGGGTGGTGTGCGACTTTCCGGACGTATTCCTGGAAGACTTACCCGGCGTGCCACCAGATCGCGAGATTGAGTTCCAAATTGATTTGATACCGGTGCTCAACCCGTTGCCAAAGCACCATATCGATTAGCTCCGACTGAGATGAAGGAATTCATGAGCAATTGCAGGAGTTGATGGATAAGGGATTCATTCGACAGAGTATCTCTCCATGGGGTGCTCCGGTATTGTTTGTAAAGAAAAAGGACGGAAGTATGCGAATGTGCATCGACTATCAAGAGCTGAACAAGTTGACGGTGAAGAATCGGTACCCGTTACCAAGGATTGATGACTTGTTTGACAAGCTCCAAGGTGTCAGTTGGTTCTCGAGAATAGATCTACGATCTGGCTACCATCAATTGAAGGTGAAAGAACAAGACATTCCTAAGATAGCTTTCCGTACGCGTTATGGACACTACGAGTTCCTAGTTATGTCTTTTGGTCTAACTAACGCACCAACTGCCTTTATGGACTTGATGAATTCAGTGTGCTGGTCGATGTTGGATAGATCAGTGAATGTGTTCATTGATCATATTCTGATCTACTCGAAGAGCGAAGAAGAGCATGCCGCCACATTCGCAAAGTGTTGGAGACATTAAGAAGGGAGACGTTGTATGCCAAATTCTCCAAGTGCGCGTTCTGGTTGCACGAAGTTCAATTTTTAGGTCACGTGATAATCCCGAGGGGATTATGGTAGACCCCACAAAGGTGGAGGCAGTGATGCAATGGAAGTCTCCAAAGACGCCATCCGAGATTCGTAGTTTCTTGGGGTTGGCGGGATATTATCGAAGGTTCATTCAGGACTTTTCCAAGATCGCTTTCTCACAACCAAGTTGACCCGAAAGGATGAAAAGTTTATATGGGGTCAAGCTCAAGAGAAAGCATTCGAGGAGTTAAAGGCAAGGTTGACTCATGCTTATGTTCTGTCATTACCCGAAGGAAGCGAGGATTTGGTGGTTACTCTGATGCTTCCTACTCAGGGTTGGGGTGCGTGCTGATGTAAAGAGGGAAGGTTATAGCCTATGATCCTGATAGTTGAAAGTTCATGAGGTCAATTATCCCACTCATGACTTGGAGCTAGCAACAGTGGTCTTTGTACTAAAGATTTGGAGGCACTATCTATACGGGACAAAGTGCACCGTATTCACCGACCACAAGAGCTTGAAGTACTTCTTCGAGCAAAAAGATCTGAACATGAGGCAAAAAAGATGGTTGGAGCTCATAAAAGATTATGACTGCGAGATCCACTATCATCCGGGCAAAGCCAACGTGGTGGCTGATGCCCTTAGCGAAAAAAGAGAGCCCGAGCCAATTCGAGTGAAAGCATATCAACTGATCATGACCTCTGATGTGATGAAGCAAGTCAAAGAGTTTTAAGATGAGGCACTGAAAGAATATCATCTTAACTCTGAAAGGATAAGAGGTTTGGTTGGGGAATTGGGTGAAAATACACTTGGCATTAAAACTCGATTTGGACGGGTGTGGATTCCTCATTTTGGGGATCTACGCGTAAAGATTCTGGATGAAGCTCACAAGACTCGATACTCCATTCATCCTGGTGCCACAAAAATGTATCAAGTTATGAAGAAAGATTATTGGTGGCCGGGTATGAAGCGTGATGTGGTGGAGTATGTGAGTAAGTGCCTTACTTGCTTACAGGTGAAGGCCGAGCATTGATGACGTAGGGAAGATCCAACCTTTGGATATGCCGGAATGGAAGTGGGAGCACATCACCATGGATTTCATTACAAAGCGTCACGTACTCCAAAAGGGTACGATGCCATATGGGTGATTGTCGATCGTCTGACGAAGAGTGCTCACTTCCTACCGATCTGCGAGACATATTCATCTGAGAGGTTGGCGGATCTATTCATCAAGCAAATTGTAACTCATCATGGTGTGCCGGTGTCTATTGTATCTGACCGTGACACCCGGTTTACATCCAAATTCTAGAAGAAAATTACACGATGCCATGGTGACGAGGTTACATATTAGCACGGCTTATCATCCGCAAACTGATGATTAGTCAGAAAGTACCATTCAGACTTGGAAGACATGCTTGGGCATGTGTGATTGACTTTGGGGAAAGTTAGGATGACCACTTACCGTTAGCTGAATTCTCATACAACAACAACTATCATGCTAGCATTGGCATGCCACCATATGAGATGCTATATGGTAGGAGATACAGAACACCCATTTGTTGGGGTGATATGGTCAGAAGGAATTAGGGAGCGTCGAGGTAATTGAGGCTATGACTGAGAAGCTTGAGAAGATTAAAGCCTTCATGAAGGCAGCTAAAGATAGACAGAAGTTGTATGCCGATAAACGACGTAGAGCGAAGGAGTTCAAGTGGGTGACCGGGTTATGTTGAAGGTCTCACCTTGGAAGGGTATCATCTGATTCAGGAAACGAGGTAAGCTAAGCCCGAGATACATAGGACCTTTCCGAATCATTGCTCGAGTAGGAGAGGTGGCCTACAGATTGGAGTTACCTGATTAGTGAAGTGGAATTCACCAGACATTCCATGTATCTCATCTGAGAAAATGCTTAACTGATGAAGACATGATTGTCTCGGTTATATGCTTATGTGCTTGTGTATGTGTCCATGTGTGTGTGTTTTGGTGTGTTTTTAGGTGTTCGAACTCAATTCCAAAGGGTTAGAAGGAAGAAACACCCAAAGTGCACCAAGTGAGTTTCTAAACCCCGGTTTTACTTGTTTTAAAATGTTCTTGGGGCTGAAAATGTATTACAATGATTTTCAAATGTTTATATATATATATACTCGTATGTATTATGCATGTTTGGTGATGTTCCTTAGATGCTTATAGGTCATTCATGCTTAGAATAGCCTTGGTAAGCTTAGAACAGATAGGCTCGATGTTTGGATTCGAAATTATCCTAGAAACATGTTGAACAGAAGGTTTATGCGCCTAAATAAGGCCCAGGCGCTAGAATTGCCTTAGAAATGATTAAGTATATCTCATGCGCCTAGAAAATTTGTCAGACGCCTAAGTGTAGGGCCATGCGCCCCAATAGTACCCATGCGTCTGAATAACCCCATGCGCCTAAGTTTCCATACACCCGGATAGCCCATGCGTCTAAGTGTTCATGCGTCCGAATGGGTCAATAGCCCGAATAGTGTCCATGCGCCTGAATGGTTCATGCGCCTGAATGGTTCATGCGCCTAAGTGTTAAAGCAGTTAAGTGTTAGCCTTATGCGCCTGTATAGTGATGAAGCGCCCAAACAGGGCGCATGCGCCCCAATAGTGTCTAAGCACCAAAAACTTAGAATTTATTTCGAATTTTTGGGAGTCTGTGCTTTTAGGGTTTTAACTGAGGTTTGACTAGGATTTATTAATGATGGTTTCATGCATGATTATGATTGTTTTATGATTGCTCCTTATTATTATTATAATAATATATTATTATTATCATTAGTATGTGAATTTACGTGGTGTGCTTATAATCATAATGTAAAGTATTACTAATAGTAAAGTGAAAGAGCAATAAAGAAAAGAAGTGGAACTTTAATAACATGTTAACAAGTCTTGCAAGCTTACAGGAGGTACACGACCATGTTGTTGTTTGCTCAACTGATGTGGGTTAGCTACCCTATTATGCACACCGGGCCAGTCAATTGAGACCGGGGACCTTTGCAGCATACCCTAGGTGTCTTGGTTGGCCTTGTATACAGTATATAGAGCCCATTGTGTGAAAAATAGGCCCCAGAACCGTTTCCCCCGCGCATACAGTTTAGGGTATTGCTCATTGGTCCATACAGCTAGTGAAAGATAAAAATAAAAGAGTATAGAGTAAACAAGGCATACAGCAAAGAGATAAAGCATTACCTAATTGTATAGTTAATGCGTGCTCATGTATAAAGAAATGAAGTTTTCATAAAAAGAGTAGTTTCATATGTGTACCTACTAAAAGTATTTTATTACTTTTAAAACTAGAAGTCACTCAGCAACGCTGATTTTTATACATTTTCAGTTGACAGGTAATTATTGCTAAGGATGGCACGAGGGTGAAGCTACTCAGCAGGAAAAGACTGACAACCGTTCATACTTATTATGGCTGTTTTTTTGTAATGCAATTAACAGTTCTTTTATAATCGATTAAACAATAGTGTATTGCTTAACAACAGTTTTTTAATGAAATGAATGGTTTTTGTTAAAATGATTCCACTGCTTAAGTTTATTAAATTTATAATGTTTTTAATGTATTTAATGCTGTGAATGACCAACTGTGAGTTCTCCGGGGACGGGGCCTTACATGGACCTAGTTTAACTGAATATGTTATTTCTTTGTTTGAAGCTTTTGTATTGTATGAACTTATTCGTCTGTAATGTTCAATTACTAATGATATTTAATAGTATTTCAACTTAATTAGTTCCATGTTCTATGAGCAATCATCTCCCATTCATCCGCCCCAATGATTCCATCGTCGGTCGGGGTGTTTCTGATTGGTATAAGAGCCATGGTTATAGGGATTTAGGTATTGGAAATGGAATAACCTAGACTATAACTAGTACCTTTACACATGAGTCCTCTCATGTATTTATATGCTTAGATAGGATTTTATGTGTCTTATGTGTTTATACTTGATTATGTGATTATATGCCTTATATTTTTATTCTATACATGGAATCTTATCAATGCACACGAACCTTAAATCATATTCTAAGGCATTATGTGCCTAAATCAAATGGTTTTTCAATTGAACTTTAAATCGTTATTCGTGGTTTTCAAGTCTCGTCAAAGTTTGTGTCCTAAAATTTGAAACATGTAATGCTGGAAGAGTGGATGCCTGTATCTCGAGGTGTTCTGTCTAGGCAAGGTATTCATATAAATCCAAATCAACCAATGGATCCGTTTACCTTACCGGGGAACCCTTGGGGTGAGTGTCTGCTTATAGATACACATGTCTTCATTAAGGTTGTAGTTGACAAAATACTTTGATAAGTCAACGTAATGTTATGGTTTGTAAACCAAACGTTACACTCGAAACATCTTGTTATTTTGAATTGTTTCACATTGCTTTTGTCCTCCTGAATCTTAAAACTCATTATCCCATTTCTCTTATTACCCTTAAAAATCTTTCTAACGCCTTCCCCTCAATCTGCTCTTGTCCTGAAAACTATTATAATGATGCCCTCATTCTGAATTGAATCTTTAATCTTAACGAATATGATTCTCGTATCAACTTTAAGATAATAAACTTGAACCTTAATGACATAAGAAAACAAGAATCGATATCTAGAAACCTCGTTAATGTTATTTGCTTGAGAAGTTCTTATAATTCCATATCCCATCCCAAACATCCTAAACTTATCTCCGAGCCTCGTATCACACTAATACTTAGTACATCCCTCATGGCAAAAACATTCCTAATCGTCTTGAACCATCCCGAATATAAATTTATCATTAAAATCCTAAACTAATGATCTTGTACCTTTGTCAAGAAACACATGAGATCATGGACTGTGAAACTTGACAAACTTAAGCATAACAAAGCATCATAGTTAAACTTGTTGAATTTAAACGCTTCCAAGAGTTCACGTGAAAACATGAATCGAATCAAGTCTCCACATATCCTTGAAAGTAGTCCCTTGTGATTAAATTTTGGGACGAATTTCTTAAAGTAGGAGAGACTGTAACCTCCGCCATTTTTCCAATTTAAAATCCAAACCTGAATCCATTTTGAACTATCATGCAATGAAACAATATCATTATTAAGTTATTCTAACTTATTACTTAATAATCAAATGCATTAAATGTACAATTTAATAAATATTATGAATTATTTTATTCGAATATTATTTATCAAACCATTAAACAAGTTATTATAATTTTATATTTATAGAATATTTTATAATTTATAAATAAAGTTTTATACATTTATGATGTCTTATCTTCATTATGAATTTATATTTTCAAACTAAATAAATATTGTGATATTCTACAAATACAATAAGTCTATAAGGTTTATAAACTAGTGATTTATTTAATGGAGTTTTAAATATTTGAAAACAATGGTGTTATAAGCTTGGGGTTCAAAATGTAATTCTTTAGCTTAGTTTTGAAAATTTGCATAAAATAATAACTAATGAAAATAGAGGGACCAAAAGTGTAATTAAATTAAAATACCCAAACCATCGCCCAACCCCCCCCCCCCCCCCCACATCGCATGTTTTCCGGCAACACGCCCGGCGGCCCTCCCGCCACACCAAACCCTCCAAATTATGTCGTTTTAAGGATCTAAAAACGCCTCCAAATCATTTTAGGACATGATTCCGAGCTTAATGACATCAATTAATCGAAATTAAAGTACCTGTTGCCACCCGTTCGAGTGAGTACCGAGGATCCTTAATCACAGAGCCGTTGGGCCATTAAACATTCATAAAAATCTAATTAACTTCGCCTAATCAATCGTATATCTATTCCTAAATCATTACAACTCTCATTTTTACTTGAAACAAACACCTACATCGATTTGAATCACCCTTTCCATCGCGACCTGCAACATAGTCGTTATCCATGTTCGAAGCAACCTAAATCAAAATTGATAAAGGGCTATTACTCTGTTACCTAAGGATGCTACACACTCAAAGAAATTGATTATGATAAACTCAATCACCACAAACCATTTCCACCCGTCGCGACTAGTTCTTCACCTTGTACATCGATTCAACCTACATTCTGGTAATTTCACTTAGGGAAGAAAAGCCCTAAGTTTGATTCCATTAACATTCATGAATCGTGGTGATTTGATTCAATTCGATTCTAGGTGTTCTTATGAATTGGGGATTATTTGAAAAAAGACTTTTATTAATTATGTTGTATAATAAAAACAGGACATGGGCTTTTACCACTGTAACGTGAAAACAAACATAGGCAGGAGGTCAGGGGTTTCAACCCTGCCTCCGCCATGTTTTGTTTAATGGTTTTTTTTTACATTATAAAATTCAGAAAATTAATATTTATTATCAAAATAGAATAAAGATTATTTAGTTAACTAAAACATTTAAGAAACTATTAAATTAATTTGAAAAGTATTAAAAACTTTGAATATAGAATTTATTTATTTTTTTCTAAAGAATACCATAGGTTATAAAACATATATTATTATTTTTAATGCTATAAATCTATTATGGATCAAACTTAGGTTTTTCAAAATATTATAGATTTATATGTTAATAATTATTCAATAGTTATTTAAATAATTATTTAAATAAGTAATTATCATCTATTATTTAATCATGTTATATCATAATTAGTAATAAATTCATTTCTTAAACTATTATTTAATTTCATGAATTTATAAAATAATATAGTTTTCTATTTAAGGCCTTGATATAATAAGACCTTTATAAAAATCATTAAATGTTTAAAACCTTTATAAAAGATTTTAATAATTTTAAACTATTTTTGCAAGTCATTTAAATAAATATTACCTAGTTAATATTTTGATAAAGTTTTAAATAATTATTTTCTAGATTAATTATTTCTTTCCACATGTTATACTCAAGCATTACTTAATCAAATATTGTTAATATTTAAGTAATGCTTATTATACAATTTCACTAATGATTATATTGTTTCATCTTAATCATTTAATAATTTATTCATCCTTATGGAAATAAAATATAATTGGCTATATTATTTTATTTACCCTGATTATCAAAACCCCAAATTCAAATTAAAACCCTAGTTCACGTTTACTCGTTAATCTTATTATTGAACTTAATCTTGGAATCAATACGTCTAGACAACTTGTAAGAGAAATCTTTAGAGCCTCGTTTAAATACTTTTCATCATCTTATTTATATCATGTGAGTTTTCCATGCCCTCTTTTTACTTTATTTCACACCTTTTGGAGTGAAACATGTTAACTTTATCAACTTACACTTGTAAACATCTTGATATTGGTAAATGCACATGCAATTCATCTTTACTTTTTGTCATGGTTATTTGTGTTATTGTAAGTCTTATATGAGATACATATTTTGTCTACAATCATTAACTATTGCTAGCCTGGCGACGTCTTAGATCTTTGGGCATGACAAGCCTATTTGGTGCTAAAGTCGATGTATTGCCGACTCCTGATGACGTATGCGTGTTCATCATGGGTGTGACATCCGGTAATTTTCTGTTATCAACTCCGTTAGTTCCGTTAAGTCTTGCATACACTTGTCGCAAGCACACACTAGTTGTCATTTAACGTTGGTGACCTGATAATAATTAACAATGTTAAATTATGATATCTAACTGATTATGTGTTGTTGAGTTATGTTTATGTGTTTACACGATTTAAAGGTTCCTTGTGGATATTAATCGCGTAACGTGGAACGGTGTATTAATTCGTATGTGCTGTGCTTTATAAAAATAAAATATATAATTGTTATCATTATTTATATGCTTATATTATTAGGTTAAAACACTTTACAAGGAGTTTAAAGCCTAATTTATATAAATACAAACAAGGGTTTAAATGGTAAATATGGAAAATTTTTTAATCAAAACAAAAACCCTAGCCCCCCCCCCCACACCACACCTTCGGCCGCGATCTTCACCCCTATCCCTCTCCACTTCGAAATCAATCTAGAACAAGCAATTTGCTGCGATTTTTGTTTGGTTTCAAGGATTACAACAAGTTAGAATCATCAAATACAAGCCATTACAAGTTAAAGGTTAGAACTTTACAAGTTTTCTGGGTTTTTCATGTTGTCCGACCCTATTCATGGATGGGTGCCATGATGTCGAAATTGTTGTTGTTTCTAATGTGGTAGAATATGTTAATTTAGTTGTATGGACTTTGATGATCATGTATGATGTTAATGTTGATTAGTAGTTAAGACATCATGTTTTGGGACTGGAAATTAATTATTGTAGTGCATGTTGAATGCAATAAACATGGTTAATGAATATGATTGTGATCATCATACACGCGTGCGTATCTAAGACCTCTACATAGTAGGATTGGTAGGGTTTAGGGTGTGATGTCGTGAGTGGCCTCACATGGCATGTAGTGCGTGATTTAATCTTTGTGTGGCATGTTAGTTATGTTATAACTAGTAGGCATGTAATGTTTTAGATTCTCATGACTTGTATGATACTTGGTAGTATGATGATCTAAGTAATACACCCGGATAATGTAGCATAAATGTGATTCATTTGAATGTTAACCCTGTATGATTATGACTATGCTTGCTTAAATGGTTTACAACACATAATGTCCCAACGGGTCAACTGAGTCAACGTGTCTGTGTTGTGAAACCTTGAGTCTTTGGTTGTAGTGTGCTTAGGGTTTTACATGTTCTCTGTTTACACGTACTTATGTACATACATGATCTAGGTAACGTCTGAAGGTTGTCTGTCTACTCTTTCTTTCAAGTAAACCCTAAGTATTTATTTTGCATATCAGGTGAGTTCATGCCGCACTCTTTACTTAATCTCTTTTGGGGAAGATAACATACTAGTATTCTACAAACGCTTTATATATTTAAGTTGTGCATAATATTAATATAGTGATGTTATCATGGAAAAGTCCTCACACTTTTGAATTGTTAATATTGAATAGAGGAGAGATTTGGGTAGTACTACTGGGTCTGACGAGCCCCACCTGTGTGTCTCGAGGTCAACCGGGTGCAATTTGTCCTAATGAACATTGTCAAGACTTGATGAGTCGTGACAGGAGGCAACAACATATCACAGTTAGCTTCAATTGCGAAATCACTATGAGTTAATATTTATTGTTAATAGACTAGCTATCTGTTACAATGCATATATTTTATATCTCAATTATTAAACTGCTTATGTTTGAACATCAACTCTTGAACTCACCAACCGTTGTCTTGACATTTTAGTATGCTATTCTCAGGTCCTTAACTTGCTTGCCATTAGGAGCACTGCACGGGTTCGTCTTGCATATTAAGACTCCATTTAAAAGACATCTTTTTGGTTTCTATTTATATAATGTTTTCACATTTGTTTTGGCGTGTGTTTTGCCATATTATACATTTATACATTTTGGGTTTCTTTACGTACAAAATGCTTCCGCATGGTTTTAAAGTTTAAACTTTGGTTGATTTTATTTTAAATGTGGCATATAGAGTCGTTTTAACTAACTATTGACTGTGATCCTGGTTTGTTCACACGCCACGTGGTAAAACTCCGCACGTGGATTTTGAGGGTGTGACAGATTGGTATCAGAGCCCTTGGTTATAGGGAACTAGGTTGCATACACACTAGACTATAACCGCACAGAGTTAGTTACTTACGTGTGCCTTATTTTCTTCTATTGTATACTCATTTCATACACACGACTTACTGCAGCATGGCATCGTCATCGAGAGCTCTGGGTAAGCGACATGATTCACCTTCACGATCTGAATCCCCACCTCCCGCCTATACCTGATAATGGACCCAACTAGCCCCGACTAGCTTATCCTCGAGGGGATATCGATTGGATCACCTTTTTTATAGGGAGCTCATACCTGTCCCGAGGCCCAAGACAGGAGCAACACCGATCAACCAATGCCTTCATTTCCACGGACAGTGTAGTCCAATGAGCAACTGATTGCTGCACTGGATACTGAGCAACAACGAGTCAGGCGACTCACGAGTGATGCTTGTAACTGCAGCATGAGGTGTACAAACTAAGACATCAAATGGATGAACTGGAGAAGCAACACGTGAAGACCCTAAAAGGGTGTCACCACATGGAAGATGGTCTTATAGCACTTAGAGGATGCATTACTGCTCGTGAACAGTGGGAGATAGTAGCCGATAATAGAAATGCTATCTTAGAAAGCCCAATTGGCAGCGCTTCAGATTGCTATATCTCCTGCTCCTACAGCAGACTCGGAGGATAGGATCTCGAGAGGAGGAATCGGTGGAGATGGAAGATGACAGCGATGGGTCGGATGTTGTCGATTGATTCCCTTTATATGACTTGGACTATGTAGTGTTTCTCTCTTTTGAAACCTATGTGGAAGGGTTTTTTCCCACCCGAACGACAAACTTAAATT
>CM046442.1:25626215-25696022 GCA_025506515.1 Flaveria trinervia | reverse complement strand
TTTCATTTTTACCATTTTCTCTTTAATTTCTTCTTTTTGTTTGAGTTTGGAACCTCTTTTGTACTAGCAATCATCTGTAGATGATTGAAAAACCACATACTTCACATGGTTTCTTCTTCATCTTAGGTTGATCATCAACTAAAGAGGTGAAGCAACTGGAGACTTGCTCTTCAATGCTTTGGAAGCATTGTTTGCTTTCTTGACTGCCTCTTTAGTAGTCTTCAAACTCTTTCTACTGACAGTTTTTCTTCTCTTCAGTACTGTCAGTAGTTGGAGTTTGAACTTCAGGTGTTAAATCCTGCTCTCTAGTCCTTTCAGGACTTTCAGAATTAACTCCTGAGTTGATCAACTCATTGATCATGTGAGTGTCAGCATTTGAACCATCAACATCAGCTGATAAATTCAGAGAGGACTTGATGCTGACTGCTACTTCTGATTGTGTTGTATCAGAAAGTAGATCACATGATGAGATGGATTGGTTATCACTCTCACCATCAGATTCTACCTCTGCTCTTGGAGTAAAATCTGTAGGTGGAGCAGTGTGATTGTAACCAATGCCAAACTTCACATTGGAAGCAGATTGCTTACTAAGAAGCATTTCAAAACCTTTGCATGATTGTACCCATCTATCACACTCTACCTGAGTAACTGCAAGGTTTTCTTGAGATCTTTATACTTCTCTAGAAGTATCTCTTCCCTAGCCTTATCATCAGTTATTTGGCATTTCAGTTTGTAAATCTCATCATTTTTATCATTAAGCACATACTCAAATTCAGCTTTGTTTTTGGAAATATCTGTTCTAGCTCAATGTTCTTGTTGATTAAAGCTACATTTGCTTCTCTAATAGATGCAAACGTTGCTATGCATGTGTCAGAACATAATTTGGCTTTTGCCTCAGAGGATACCTGTGATACCTTTGGTGTAGAGGCATTAGAGGATGAAGTATCAGCAGAATCCAAAGCCATAAGAGCTAGATTTCCAAATGGACTGTCACCACTGTGTTGACCAACACCTGAGAACATTGTTCATGACCAGACATGTCATCTGGTAAACTGCTCCAGTCACAACTCCTGGTGAAGAAGCTGTGTTTTGTTGAGTTGAGTTTGTTGATGAGATTGGGAAGGCTGTGGTTCAGGCAATGCTTGTGGTGTTGTGCAATTGGAGCTTGAACAGAATTTGGTTGAGGCACATAATAGCAGGGATAAGGAATGACATTTGACCCTGGGGAACAAAGTATGCAGGAGATCTAGGATGTGAATATGACCAGAACCAGCAGGATGTTGCCCTTGTTTTGTGGACTAGTACTAGGAAAAGTCACAAAGGGTGCAGAAGAGTTAGATCCAGTTGATCTACACTCTCTTGCAAAGTGTCCTAGCCTTTGGCATTTGTGACACCTCAACTTTGGTTTTGCCAGAGAGTCAAGGAAATTTCCTGCCAGTTCTCTTGTAGAACTTCTGAGATCTGATATTAATCAGTGCCATCTGGCTCAGAATATCCATCTCTTCTAGATCATCATCAGCTATTCCTTTCAGATCATCCATGATGAAGCATAAATTGTCACTATTTCTGCCAGAATGACACTCAATACCAACAAATGCATGATCAGAACTATTTGAAGAGAAATCTATATGCTCATCATAATTGCTCTCAGATGCAGCATATTCTGACTCATGACCAACCAAGGCAGTGTTGCCTGGTACAAAGTCATCAGTGAGCTTTCCTGATGACGACAGTTTCCTCTTCTGCTCTATCTCTCTTTCAACTGTAAGCAGTTTCCCATGAAGTTGGGTGAGAGATAGGCCATCCAGATTTGCACTGGAGCGTAGAACAATGGTGTATGTGTCCCATCTCTCAGGCAGTGATCTGAGGAATCTGTTGTTCATCTGGCTATTGTGTATTCCTGTTTCACCACATTTTTCCTCAGATATCAAGCAGGAAAAGCGCTCAAACTGTTGAGTTAGTGTCTCACCCTTTCTATGAGAGAATGTCTCATTTGTTGGGCAAGGACTCTCTATTGTTTGCTAAGACCTCATCTGTGCCACCGAATTGTTCCTTCAGGGCATTCCAGAGATCATGAGCAGTTTCATGATGCATAAGCCCTGAATAGATTTCATTAGACAGTGCCATGGCCAGAATTCCATGGGCTTTAGCATCATCTCAAATAGTTTCCGATCTTCATCAGAGTAGTTTGTCCTTCTTCTTCGGAACCATTTGATTGGTTTCCGGATTGTTCACCATAGGCTTATGTGGTCCATGTACCACAGATGTCCAACAACCTGAACTGTTAACAGACAGGTGATGAAGCATTCTTCGTTGCCATATGTTATACTCGGTCCTAACCAGCATCGGAGGCTTGGTTGAGGAACCGGTATTGTGAGGATCATTAGAAGGAGTCGTCATCTCAGATTCAATCGAATTCAGTTAAGCTAAAACAGATTTAGAACAAAAACGCAACACCAATTGAACCGAAGATCTCAAAATAAATGAACTAAAGCAGCAGAAATTCAATAATCTATAACCAGTTCTTGCAAATACGCTAATTCAATCAAACACGGATATCAATTAGCAGTTTCAATGATCAATTGTTAGATCGATCAATGATTAACCAGCTCTGATACCACTTGTTAGGATCATGATCTATGTTTGATTGATTGACGAGTATTGCAGCGGAATTCACACAATGAATTAGTCGATTCACAAGAACAAATGATATTCAATGAAGAACAAAGACGGTTATATAGAGAGAGAATATCTGCAAATATATTCATTCAATATTCGCTTTCGTGGTAACAGAATGTCACGCTTATGATTAGGTCGACGCCTCTTATATAAGAGGTGACGTCTGCTGATGTCACTTGATAGTGACATCTAATAGATTTATTACAACTGAAACACAACTACTGAAGATGTCAAAACAGCTGACATCTTCTTACAAAAAGTTCTAAGTGTTATTAGTTGTTATAACTACTGAAATATAAAACTACTGAAACTACAACGACTGAAGAACAAGCTCTTCAGTCGTTTTACAAAACTACTGAAACTAGAAATATAAAACTACTAATATCACAACTATTGAAGAAGTACTCTTCAGCAGTTGTTGACAAACTACTGACGCTTCAGTACTTGATCTTCAGACTTTGACCTTCAGATGTTTTATCAGCTGATGACTTCAGTAGATATCATCAGCTGATGTCTTCAGTCTTTGTCTTCAGACTTTGTACATCAGTTGTTGATCTTCAGCACTTGTAAATTCTTCAGCTGTTGTACTTCAGTACTTGGTCTTTCAGCTTCAGCACTTGTGTTCTTCAACTGTTCAGCTTCAGTACTTGTGTTCTTCAGCTGTTCAGCTTCAGTACTTGTGTCTTCAGCTGTTGTACTTCAGCACTTTAGTTCTTCAGCTGTTGAAGTCTTCAGCACTTGATCTTTAGCTGTTGAAGTCTTCAGCACTTGTCAAACTGCTGATGAAGCTTTCAGCAGTTGTTGTGATACCATGTGGGACTTAGAGGTTTTCTGATCTTGGCTCATTGGTTCTTTTGGTCCAACAAAACACTTTATAAGGAGTTTAAAGCCTAATTTTTATAAAATACAAAACACAAGGGTTTAAATGCTAAATATGAAAATTTTAATTAATCAAAACAAAGCCCCTAGCCCCCCCCCACACCCTTCGGCCGCGATCTTCACCCCATATCCCTCTCCACTTCGAAATCAATCAAGAACAAGCAATTTGCTGCGATTTTGGTTTGGTTTCAAGGATTACAACAAGTTAGAATCATCAAATACAAGCCATTACAAGTTTAAAGGTTAGAACTTTATAAGTTTTTGTGGGTTTTTCATGTTGGCCGAACCCAAATTCGTGGATGGGGTGCTCATGATGTCGAAATTGTTGTTGTTTGTTGATGTTAGTATGTTAGTTAGATGGTATACATGTTATTTAACGTTGATTATGCAAGAATGATACGTTTTTAATGGATTGATAATGAACTTTGATTCAAGATAAACCCTAATTCGAAATTGATGTGATTATGTGAGGTTGATGATTGCATTATGAATGTATGATGGTTTGTAGGTTGTATGAATGTTAGGTTACATTGATCTTGCAAGAAATTGATGAATTGAAGTTGGTGTTCATAGGTTACTAATAATACTAACTTTATTTTCACGATATGATGAATTGATGATGGATTGATGTAGTTGATGTGTTTATGATAATGGTTAGGTTTAGATTGTTGATATGAATGCTAGAAACCTTGGAATAGATGTTGTAGTTCATACCTTGCCAAAAGTGGAAACTTTTGTTCATGATGATTGATGGATTATGATGATTAGGTATTGTTGATCATGTCTAGATGTTGTTATGAGCTTGAAATGGTATATTATTAATGAATTCATGAATACATTGGGTGTTTGATAGATTTTGGAACATACTTTCCCAAAAGGGAAAGTTTATTTGCATAAAGTTGGAAAGATGATAGTTTGAGTATGTTTGGGATATTAGGAGCATGCTAGTATGTTCATGGATGATTTCTAATGTGGTAGAATATGTTAATTTAGTTGTATGGACTTTGATGATCATGTATGATGTTAATAATGATTAGTAGTTAAGACATCATGTTTGGGACTGGAAATTAATTATTGTAGTGTATGTTGAATGCAATGAACATGGTTAATGAATATGATTATGATCATCATACACGCGTGCGAATCTAAGGCCCCTACTTAGTAGGATTGGTAGGGTTTAGGGTATGAAATCGTGAGTGGCCTCACATGGCATGTAGTGCGTGATTTGATCTTTGTGTGGCATGTTAGTTATGTTATAACTAGTAAGCATGTACTGTTTTAGATTCTCATGACTTGTATGATACTTGGTAGTATGATGATCTAAGTAATACATCTGGATAATGTAGCATACATGAGATTCATTTGAATGTTAACACTGTATGATGTATGAGTATGCTTGCTTAAATGGTTTACAACACATAATGTCACCAACGGGTCAAACGGGTCAACTGAGTCAAACGTGTCGGTGTTCTGAAACATTGAGTCTTTGGTTGTAGTGTGCTTAGGGTTTTACATGTTCTCTGTTTACATGTACTTATGTACATACATGATCTAGGTAACCTCTGAAGGTTGTCTGTCCGCTCTTTTTTTAAAGTAAACCCTAAGTATTCATTTTGCATATCAGGTGAGTTCATGCCCCACTCTTTACTTCATCTCTTTTGGGGAAGATAGCATACTAGTAATCTACAAACGCTTTATACATTTAAGTTGTGCATAATATTAATATAGTGTTGTTATCATGGAAAAGTCCTCGCACTTTCGAATTGTTAATATTGAATAGCGGGGAAATTTGGGTAGTACTACTGGGTCTGGCGAGCCCCACCTATGTGACTCGAGGTCAACTGGTAACAATTTGTCCTAATAACATTGTCATGACTTGATGAGTCGTGACAGGTGGCAACAACATATCACAATCAGCTTTAATTGCGAAATCACTATGAGTTAATATTTATTGTTAATAGACTAGCTATTTGTTACAATGCATAATTTTTATATCTCAATTATTAAACTGCTTATGTTTGAACATCAACTCTTGAACTCACCAACCGTTGTCTTGACATTTTAGTATGCTATTCTCAGGTCCTTAACTTGCTTGCCATTAGGAGCACTACACGGGTTCATCATGCATATTAAGACTCCGTTTAAAAGACATCTTGTTGGTTTCTATTTATTAATGTTTTCACATTTGGTTAGGTGCGTGTTTTTCCATATTATACATTTATACAGTTTGGGTTTCTTTACGTACAAAACGCTTCCGCATGGTTTTAAAGTTTGAACTTTGGTTGATTTTATTTTAAATGTGGCATATAGAGTCGTTCCGAGTAACTATTGACTGTGATCCTGATTTGTTCACACGCCTCGCGGTAAAACTCCGCACGTGGATTTTGAGGGTGTGACAATAGGAACCAAGTACACTTAGCCAATCTTATATACTTGTAATCAAGTCGAGGTTTGGTTGTAACTGTATGTGTTCTATAAGCTTACTAATTCGTAACCATGGACATGAATTGCTACTTGTAACCCTTTTTACATGTATATATATATATATATATATATATATATATATATATATATATATATATATATATATTTGTTTAAACCATGAGAACTCACCAAATCTATAGTTGACCCTTTATTTTTAACATGTTTCAGGTTTACTACTGAGGATTATCTTTGTGCTCATATAGGACTTGGACCTAGTTTTACTAAATATGTTATTTCTTTTTTTGAAGCTTTTGTATTGTATGAACTTATTCGTCTTGTAATGTTCAATTATTAATGATATTTAATATTATTTCAACTTAATTAGTTCCATGTGCTATGAGTAATCGTCTCCCAATCGTCCACCCCGATGATTCCGCCGTCGGTCGGGGTGTGACACAAATGATGACTTTAAACTTGAGCATTTCCTGAAACATGATAAAAATAAAAGGTCAACTATAAAGTTGGTGAGTTTCCAAGGTTTTCATACATAATATATCAAAGTTTACAAGTAGCAATTCATGTCATATGTTATGAGTTAGCAAGTTTATAGAACACAGATCGTTACAAGTATATATGATTGGCTAAGTGTATTTGGTTCCCATGATGAACAAGCATACATCATCAGGAGCTGGCAATACATCGACTTTAGCACCAAATAAGGTTGTCAGGCCTAAAGATCTAAGACGTTGCCAGGCTAGCAATAGTTAATAATTGCAAACAAAATATGTATCGCATATAACACTTACAACAACAAAAATAACCATGACATAATATAAAGATGAATTGCAAGTGCTTTACAAGTTTAAACATTTACAAGTGTATGTTGTATAAGTATCATGTTTCACCCAAATAGTGTGAAAAAATGTAAAAAAAGAGGCAAGGAAATTCACATGGCAATTAAGTATGTAATGAATATTAATAAAAATAACAACGTTATTCCAAGATGAATCGTCACAAGCCACCTAAATATATAGATATTACAAGATTTAAGTTAATATTAAGGTTAATAATTTAACGTGAACTAAGGTGTTAGAATTTGGGGGGTTTTTTATAAATAAAATTAGTGAACTCTTATTTATATTTTATTCAATAAAAGAAATATCATTTATAAAATTTTTAAGGAATTAAATCCTTTGTAAATAACTTGTGTAACTAATTATAAAATATATTTGAATACTATAATTTTCATGATTAATCTCTAACTAAAAAAACATAAGGTCCAATAATAAGTTAATAATTTATAGAAATTTATTATTATATTTTTATAAATATACTTAGTCATAACATTTGTAAATAATCTTTAAAATAAAATGTTAAAATGTTTTACAAAAATAAATTTATTGAAAATATTTAGATGATTTTAAAAATATTAGAAGTTTTTAAAAATCATTTTATATTTATTAAAATTTTTCTATAATTAAATTAAAGCCAAAAGGCTTTAAAAAATTTGCTTGAGGGTGCTTGGGTTCGAACCCAGGACCTCGAGATCAAGTTGTACACGTTGTACCAGTGAACCACGATCTCAGCCGCGTTAGAACTTGACTTTTAAAACTTAAAACATAATCCATTGAAATCCCCCAAATTTGCATAAACCCTAATTCAAAACCGAATCCAATTGAAACATGAAACGATAAAGATCACTGTAATAGACATGGGGCTTTCGTTCCCCATGCATAATTGAATGAGTAAGCATGATCAATCACCTGTTAGATGTTTGCAATCGATGATACAGATTGAAGAACAAGCGTAACCAAGGTTGAATTCGATTTGCGTGCAAAAGATGTTAGAAACCAAATTAAACCCGTGGGCTGCTTCGTGTGACGTTCTTGATCAAAAGCCTCAACCAATTTTTGTTTTTGAAGCTCCGAAGAGGGGTTTTGTTCGAGTTGCAGGTTCGCGACGAAAGGGGAATCGGGGTGTAAACTTTGTGTGTTTCAGATGGAATTGAGGACAGTAAACGATTAAGTGTAATTAGATGATTGTTTAGGTTCATTTATTTTGAGTATTATTAAGGTTTAATGGTCGAAGGCTTTTCATTTGATGATCAGTGGTTATCAAGCCCAAACGACACCCATTACCAGCCTTAAACTCGAATTAAAGTGTGTTTAAGGTTCAAAATTTCCTCATGAAGCGATTAGAAACGGTTTAGGCATTCAAATCAAGTGTTTTTTCGCGATTTATGGGGTTTGGCGGAGTGATGCTCGCCAGCGGCCGAGGATGGCCAAAAATGCGGGGGTCAGCAGAAAAGGAGTTTTGGGTTTTGAAATGTTACACAAATGGTCCCAACATTTTGGTTCTTTTTATTTTTTGCACAAAATTTATATTTAAAGTTTCTAAATGTAAGGCGCCGTTCCCTGGATGCTTACAGCTGGTGGTTCATCGCACATAAAACGTTAGAAAACATATATTAATTTTTACAGCGGAATTTAAAACTTTCATTTATAACTAAAACATGTCATTTACAACATTAATTTTCATCTCAAAATACATGACATGTCAAAATACGGATGCTGGCATCAAAATGCTCCCAGTAGCTTATGCATCCATGCCTGCAACTCCTCAACATCAGCATATACTGCTACCTATCATGCATACAAAAGTCAGCGATGCTGAGTGAGTTCTAGTTTTATAATAAAACATACTTTTCTGAGTTAAAAACCGTTCTTTACTTTATTTCAAAACATACTATACTTTACATCATTTGTGATCACGCATCATACGTACATACAAATATATCATTATTATCTTCCATTACGCTCATTAGCTTGTTCATTCAACGTATTACATTATCGTTCATTTCTCTTTCTAGATCCGGTCAGATTTTACCCTCTTCGTCGCACTCAGCCACGATCACTGAGGTCGAATGACAGGGATCATGTTCAGTACATTATTATGCTAATTCATTTACGTTCATTCATACGTTCGTTCTTTCATACATTATCTTTCGTTCATTTCTCTTTATTACTTGAATCTTGTCTCTTGCAATATCTCATGTCCGAAGACTGATGCTGTGCCAGGGCCTACTCACAACCCCCGACTCATATCCGAAGACTGACACAGCACCGTGATACGCGACACAGATCCCATACGAGTCAATCACGGGGATTGAACTCCATTTGAGTCTATTGCAACACAAAGTTGCTCACCTCATCATCTCGTCTCATGCAATATCCCCGACTCATGTTCGAAGACTGATACTGTGCTGGGGCCTGACACACAAACCGCCGACTCATGTCCGAAGACTGACACAGTACCGGATACGCGACACGGATCTCATTATCCGTCACTTTCGTCATGTGCAATACTCCCGACTCATGTCCGAAGACTGATACTGTGTCGGGGCCTGCTCACGAACCCCCGACTCATGTCCGAAGACTGACACAGTACCGGAGTACGCAATCTGTATCCTGTCTCATGCAACACCCCCGACTCATGTTCGAAGACTGATACTGTGCCGGGGCCTGACAAACAAACCCCGACTCATGTCCAAAGACTGACACAGTACCGGGATACGCGACAAGGACCTCTTTCGAGTCTGTTGTGACACAGAGTCGCTCACCTCATAACTATGCTTGGCTTATGCCACACCCCCGAAGTTATACATAACTCGGGTAATAACACCCCCACCGAAGTGGGTAACAACACCCCCCACCAAAGTGGGTAACAACACCTCCACCAAAGTGGGTAACAACACCCCTACCGAAGTAGGTAACAACACCCCTACCGAAGTAGGTAACACCCCCATAAAATGAGTAACACCTCTGAAGGTCAGTCACAAAGACTGTTTTAAAGGAACCCTTGCATGCACACTTTAGGATTTGCTGATCCTCACACGGTAGAGCTTAAGGCATTAGGAGCCGTGCACCTCTGTTCATATTGCTTGCAAGCCTCTCTATACTTCTCTCATTATTCATTCATTTATTCATGCATGCATTCATTCATTACGTTCCTCTTTTCATTATTTTCCACTTCACGTTACATAATACTTTCATTATATTTTTTAACGTTCAACGCAAATCCAAGGGAAGACATACGTACATAATAAGGAATGTACATATCATCATAAACATACACCATCACCAATACAGGCACATCATACATGCATAACACGCATAAGCCATCACATCATAACCAGGTCTATCTTCCCATTTTACCCCTTAAAATCCACTTAGAAAACCTCAAGTCCAAAGTGGGCGCATGGGTCCTTCCAGGCGCATGAGCATAAAAATTCTAAGTATAAAATAGTCTGGGCGCATGGGCACTGTTTGGGCGTTTCTGCCCTGTTGAGGCGCATCACCAACACTTAGCCGTTTCAAGCTCTTGGGCGCATGGGAACTATTTATGTACATGGCCAATACTTAGCCGTTTCAATCTCTGGGACGTATGGACACTGTTTGGGCGCACGGTCCACACTTAGTCTTTTCTTCACTTGGGCGCATGGGCACTATTTAGGCGCATGGCCAAGACTTGGGCGCATGGCCAATACTTAGACGCATGGGCCAACATGCTAGGTGCATGGGCCACTATTTAGGCGCATGACCCATCCTTGGGTGCATGGCCAACACTTAGGCGTCTGGCCACTCATGGTGGACGCATGGACAACTGTTTAGGCGCATGAGCCACCTCTGGGCGCATGGTCTATTGTTCATGTTCATCAGAACATTCTGAAATCTTTTCTATGCTACCAATTTCACCCGATTATCATCTAAGCATACCCAAACACAGATCTAACATACTAAGGCCATCTAAGCATGCTAATCATCATCTCTAACCCATAATCATCACTATAACATGCATACAACATTCGAACATAAGGCTGTAAATCCACGGTTTTACTTGAAAACATCACTTGGTATGCATAATAGTCCCAAATCAGTTAAAAATCCGTAAAAGAGGGGTTCTAGAAACTCACTTTGAGCAGCTTCTGAGTAGCACTCTTCCAGTTCAAGACCCACTTCGATTCAGCTCTTTGAATCCCGAAAGTAACTCTAAACAACCGGAACTTCGGTCAAGAACTCAATAACCAACTAGAACCGAGCTCTCTCTCTCTTCTTCATTTCAGCCGTGAAGAAAAGATGAAGAAGAAGAAATAATGGGCACCCATGCCCTTAAATATCTTAAAATAATAAGATTTGTACTTTCTACACTTTATCCCTCTCCATTTGTGCACAATTTCCATTCTTTCTATTTACTTTTCTCTTTCTTTCGTTTAAGTAGAAATTTCAGGGTGTTACACTAAATTGACAATAATCCTCTAAACTTAATTGAAATTCAAGTTTTTATAACTTATCAATTATTTATAAATATCACTTCCATATTATTATTATTATTATTATTATTTTATTTATTATTATTATTTTAGTTATTATTATTATTATTTTTATTATCCAATAGTTACTTTATTAACTTTTACATTAAACTCAAAGACAAATTAAGACATAATCCATAAGTTTCATAATAGGCATAAGTAGTCCTTACAAGATCTTAACAAAGTTAACTTTTAATTTAACGAAAAAATACAAGATCTTAAAGTCTCCCCAACTTAAAAGAATTTCATCCCGAAATTTAAAATGAAACTATACAAATAAGAATGAGTATTTCTTCTTCATGTGCTCTTCACGTTCCCAAGTAAACTCGGCGTCACGCTTATTCTCCCAACAAACCTTGACAATTGGGGTACTTGTGGTTTTAGTCTTCTTCATAATGCGATCCATGATCTCAATAGGTTTCTCAATAAAATGCAATGACTCGTCAATTTGAATGTCCTCCAGCGGAACATACAGATTTTCATTGGCCAAGCACTTTCTCAAGTTTGAAACGTGGAACACAAGATGAACCCCACTAAGGTCGAAAGGTAATCCTGTTGGTAAGCCACCTTTCCAACCTTTTTGGGATTTTAAAAGGTCCTACAAATCTTAGAGCAGATTACCCTTCTTCCCAAATCGAACAACAGCCTTCCACGGTGAAACCTAAGAAGAACCATCTCCCAAACTTGGAATTCCAATGGCCTACGTTGCTTATCCGCATAGCTCTTTTGTCGACTTCTTGGCATTTCAAGGTTCTTGCATATTATAGAGACTTTATCATTCGTTTCTTGTATAAGTTTAGGACCAATGATGAAGTATTCACCAATGTTAGTCCAGCAGATCGATGAATGACATTTACGACCATAAAGTGCTTCGAACGGTGCCATCTTGATACTCAAGTGATAACTATTGTTATATAAAAATTTTGAAAGCGGTAGATGCGTATCCCAATCACCACCAAAGTCAAGGACACATAGGCGCAGAAAATCCTCCAAGGTTTGGATCGTTCGCTCGGTTTGAACATCAGTTTGAGGATAGTAAGCCGTGCTTATATCTAGTTGTGTACCCAAGAGTTCCTGCATAGACGACTAAAAGTGCGAAGTGAAATGAGCGTCGCAGTCGGATATGATATGCAAAGGTACCCCATGACGACTTACAATTTCATCAACGTATGTACGAGCCAATCTTGATGTCTTGTAATTGTCACGTATGGGTATAAAATGTGCTGATTTGGTCAATCGGTCAACTTTCACCCATATGCTATCATGTCCACGAGAGGTTCGGGGTAGCTTGGTTATGAAGTCCATCGATATGTGTTCCCACTTCCACATAGGAATCCCGGGTTGTTCAGTAATCCACTTGGACGTTGATGTTCGGCTTTAACCTTCGTAAATGTAAGGCACTTAGCTACGTAAGTTGCTATATCATTCTTCATTCCAGGCCACCAATATTTACCACGTAGATCCATGTACATCTTATCAGAACTAGGATGAATAGAATATCGAGTTTGATGATCCTCGTTCATGATAAAGGTACGGAGATTATCACGATTTGGAACCCAAATTCGATTTGCGAAGTACATCAATCCATTGGGTTTCATTTCCAATCGGGTTAAAAGATTATGCTCTAGTTCATCCTTCATTCTTCCTTCTTGTTCCACCATTTGTTGAGCCTCCAAGTTACTAGACTCGATGTCACTATCTATTCTTAAGTTTTATAAAAATACAGCAGTCTCGTTGACATCTAGTCAAATCTCAGTATCGAACTCTCCCAAAGTGTCAAACCATTGTCGTCAATCGCGAATTTCTTGGAATGAGATCATCTTGTTATGAACCTTTCGACTTAGTGCATCGGCCACAACATTGACTTTACCAGGATGATAACGAATGTCATAATCGTAATCACTAATCAACTCTACCCAACAACGTTGTCTCATATTGAGATCTTTTTGATTAAAAATGTGTGAAGGCTTTTGTGATCAGTGTAGACTATGCATTGTGTACCATACAGGTAATGTCTCCAAATCTTCAAAGCAAAAACCACAGCTCCCAGCTCAAGATCGTGTGTTGTGTAATTCACCTTGTGGACCTTTAATTGTCTCAATGCATAAGCTATGACCTTTCCTCTTGGCATGAGAACACAACCAAGGCCTTGTTTAGATGCATCGCAATACACGATGAAATCATCGTTCCCATCAAGTAGGGTCAAGATAGGAGCATTGCACAACTTGTGATTTAACGATTCAAAAGCTTCTTCTTTCTTGAACCCCCATTCGAACGATTTATTTTTTATGTTAAAGAAGTCAGCGGCTTTGTGATCCTTGAAAAGTTTGCAATGAATCGCCGATAATAACCAGCAAGACCAAGAAAAGAACGAACTTCGGTAGGAGTTGTAGGAACACACCAATTCTTCACAGCTTCCACCTTTGCTGGATCAACGTGAATTCCTTGGCTATTCACCATGTGTCCTGGAAATTGAACTTCCTCGAGCCAGAAGTCACACTTCGAGAACTTCGCGTAAAATTTCTCTTTCTTTAACACCTCAAGAACTAGTCTCAAATGAAGTTCATGATCGGTGTTGGATTTGGAGTAGATAAGTATGTCATCAATGAAGATGATCACAAACTTGTATATGGCTTGCATACTAGGTTCATGATATCCATGAAGATAGCAGGAGCATTGGTTAAACCAAAAGTCATGACCATGAACTCATAGTGCCCATAACAAGTACGGAACGCGGTCTTTGGATATCATCATCATGGACTCGTAATTGATGATATCCAGAACATAGATCAATCCTCAAGAATATAGAAGCTCATTGAAGTTGATCAAACAAGTCATCGATACGAGGGTAACGGTATACGAATGCAATTCTCGAAACAATAATCTCGGCATGGTGTTTGGCTAACCAATCCATACCAAGGATGACGTCAAAGCTTCTAAGTTTCATAGCAATAAGATTGATAAGGAAATCGTTCATATCAAGACTTAAGATGCAATCATGAATAATGACGTCAATGGTGATCGGTTCTCCATCGGCAACTTCAACAGTGAGAGGTCTTTCTAGTTTCGTATGTGGCTGAGCAAGTATGGGTACAAACTCTAACGAAACAAAACGTTTATCAGCTCCCGAGTCAAACATGACATATGCATAAGTTTTATTAATAAGAATATACCTGTTCAATTTTAAAGGTATTTAACGATACAGGTAACACATGAAAAGAATTAGGTCAGAAAAGTTAAAGGTAAGTAAATATACCATTCACCAGATCATTGTTTACTTGTGCTTCATTTGCATTGATGTTGAAAGCACATCCTCAGGCTTATGGAACATTACTCACAAGACGAGGGCATTGTGGGTGGAAATGACCAGGTTCCCCATAGTTGTAGCAAACACGGTTGTGACCATTGCGGCGTTGTTAGGTGCACTGTGACAAATCGCCACCAAGTGACCATATTTTCCGCATAAGGTACATATACGACATGGTTGATTCCCTAGATGGTGGTACCTACATGTGTTGCACATAGGTTGAGGACCAGCATAGGCCTTAGCCCCAGGCACTTGTGCCACAGGTGCAGCCACAGGTACAAGTTGTCTTAGGGGTTGTTTGGGTGCAGCCACAGCATAGTTGCGTGCTGGTGCGAATTTTTGCTTCTTGTTGTTGTCGTAAGATGGTTCAGATTTAGTCTCCTTAACAGTATTGATAGCCGACTTTTCCACCTTCTGTAACACCCGGTTATTTATCTATTTTGAGGTCGACGAAGAAAGAAAAGATATAAGTCCAAAGTCGAGGGACCAAACTCACCAATGAGGGAAAGTGGAAATGTGGTGATATGTGTAGGGAGAGGGCAGGAATACTCTCCCCACACACTCACATTTCAGCCAAGATAAGAGAAGAGAAGAGAGAAAGGAATAAAAGAGAAAGAAGTGTTGGTTCGGGTTGGTTCGAGTGGCCAAAATCGTTGAGAAGCGAGTCAAATCAAAGCTATTCATGTTGTGGTCATTGTGTGAGTTCTAGGACCCCTCCTTTAAATGTTTTTGAATGATTTGGGGCTGGAAAACATCTGAAAATCGGGTTTTTGTGTGGGTGCATGTTTGACCCGTTTGTGTATGTGTATGTGTGTGTATGTGTATGTGTGTATGATACGTTTGAGCCTTGTTTGTGAGCTTTTGTGTGCTTGAATGGTGTTGTGGTATGTATCCCTAAGGTTTAGGATGATCGATTTGGGCTTAGATTGGGTTTAGATAAGCTTGGAGGTCGAAAATGGCAGATGGTGTTCGGGATGAGCTGCATTCTGCATCAGCTAGGGCTAGGTGACCGACTGGAGGCCATACGACCGAATGAGGAGCGATTGGGGTCCATACACATGAATGGGATTTCATTTGCACGATTGGGGCCAGTCGCATGGGGAATCATGCGACTAAGGGTCCAGTCGCATAAGTGCTCATCCGCATTAGTTCATTCGCACAATTAGGTTTCATTCGCATGAGTGTTCATCCGCATTGGTTCATTCACATGATGTTCAGTCGCATGGAGGCCATGCGATTGAAGGGTGTCCATACGCCCGAATAGGGTTGTTGCACCGAAGGAAAGTGTAGTTTGACTTCTGACTTTCGGGGGTAAGTGCAGATGTAAGTTTTGACGTAAAGGTTCCCATAAGTTCATGTAAGATGATGATTGAGGCCTTAGAGAGTATGTTGGGCATGATGATGATGATGTTTCATGATTATGCATGTTATGTATGTATGATATTGCCTTGTAAGATGTTGATGACTATGTATGTTATGTTCGTTATTATGATGTATCTTTCCTGTGGCTTTACGTGTTATGTTAATGAATGAACCGAAAGTATTATGTAACATAAAGCGAAAGGTAATGAAAGAGGAACATGATGAATGAATGCATGCATTAATGAACGAATGAATGTAAGAAGGCTTGCAAGCAAATGTTTGGAGGTGCACGCCCGATGAAGGTGTTAGCTCAACAGTGTGCGGGTTAGCTACCCCGAAGGATGCACACTGGGGTCCAATCGTTGTGATTGACCATATGAATATGATCCTTGCCACTTGCCCTAGGTGCTAGAGTCAGCTTCATGCACAATGTTCGAGGTCTATGAAAGACCTTAGGCTCAGTTACCCGCTTCATGCACAATGTTTGGGGTATAGCATATGGCATTGATCCGGAATGGAAGAGAAAAGATAAATGGTGAATGTACTTGCCCTAGGTACTGGAGTCAGCTCTGTGCCCAATGTTCGAGGTCTATGAAAGACCTCAGGCCCAGTTACCCGCTTCGTGCACAATGTTCGGGGTAATGTACATGTCACTGGAAGTAATGAATGAACGAATGAAAGTAAGAATGTATGAAGAATGAAAGTTAACGTATAAATGATGATGACAATAATGATGTTATCTGTATACGTATGATGTATGATCGCATGAACGTGAAGTATGGTTTTAACAAAAGAAAAGTATTTTTTATTTATAAAACTAGAACTCACTCAGCAACGCTGACTTTGATGTGTTTCCAGTTGGCAGGTAATAGTTGTTGAGGACGGCACGAGGCGGCTACTCAGCTCTTTTGGGATGGCATCCATTTATATAACGCTTTAGTGATTTAATGCAACTTGGGTTTTGTAATCGAATTATGATGTATTATTTTGGAAAAGCTTTTATAATGAAATAAGATGTCTATTTTGTCATTTCCATTGCGATGTTTACGGAAGTTATATGTAATTATATATTTTATGTGCGATGAATTACCAACTGTAGGCGTCCCGGGTACGGGGCCTTACAAGTTGGTATCAAAGCCAAAGTTTAAGTGAACTGGATGAATTTTCAAAATAAACCTTAACTTAAACAGAGATAGGACGGAAAGGGAATGGGATGCCAATCTGAGTAGCTGCGTGCCATCAAGAATTTTCATAAAGCTAATCGATTTTATGTGCGCATGGTATGTGTCATGTGTTGTATGTGGATTTAAATACTAATGTAGTCAGGATAGGTAATGCTCGGGGTGCGAAGAGTAAATTAAGTGGCTAATCATAACTGGCCGCTGTAATTAGGGACTTACTATACTTGACATAAACTGAGATGTTCCCTTGAATGACCGTGTTGGTGTTTGAATCTTTCAGTGTGTGTGTGAATGGCCGGTGGTAGATATTCGAAAGCCTCTCGTGGAGGTGGTCGTGATGAGCTTGGTGCTGAGCCACGACCCAAGAGAGGGAGACCTAGAGTTGAGAAGGTGGTTCCTGAAGAACAAGAGACCCCTCATCCGGAGGGTGGCAACGAGAGCACCAATCTGAGAGCCTCAGTAAAGGAGGATATTGTGGAAGAAGTTCATCAGGTCATGCAGACAATCTTACGTCTGTGGTGACTGAAATGATTAAGGCAGTACGGGAAGGGGAAAGAAAGGAGAGGAGTAGGTCCTCGAGAGGACGGGAACAACCGGAGCTGGAAATGGTTCCCTCTGACGAAGAAGAGGAGGAAGAAGAATTGCCTGCGCCGGAGGCGGCACGAGGCTTAACTATGGGGTATTTGTGAGATGCAAGCCCCTAAATTTTGATGGAAACGGCACTGCTGCTGCTGCTCACCGATGGGTGAGGGAAATGGAGGCTGTTCTCGATATCAGCAAGTGCCGAGAAGACCAAAAGGTGAAGTTCGCTACCCACTCTTTCGTGGACTCGGCTCTATGCTGGTGGGATAATATAGTCCAAGCCGAGGGTAGCAGGGCCATCGGGAGGATGAGATGGTCTGAACTGAAAAAGTTGGTGATTGAGGAGTTCTGTCCTCACAGAGAAATGGATAAGGTTGAGAGAGAGTTCTTGCAGCCAGAGGCGGGAACGATGACACACCAAGAGTACACCATAAAGTTCAATGAGATGGCACGTCTGGTGCCGGATCAGGTGACACCTTTGTCTCGAAAGATCAAGATCTATATTCAGGGTTTGCCATCAGATAGTCGCAGGCACATGATCGCTGCCCGGCTGAGCACGTTTAGGTCGGCGGTGGATTTGGCAGGGAGACTGTATGATGAGAGAACGGTGGTGGTGACTTTAGGTGGCAGGAAGAGTGGAGGTGATCGAAACTGGCACGGGAAGAGGTTTGGTCGTGGTGATGCCTTGACGGGTAATAAGAAGGCATGAGTGGATGACCGACGTGTGGTCACATCAGTGCGGGGTTGAAGAGTGTGGCAAGTGTGGAAGAGTGCATAGTGGGGAGTGCAGGTTTGGGTCGAACATATGCTTCAAATGTGGGAAGATGGGGCACATGGCAAAGGACAGTCGTATGGTCCGGTGCTATAACTATGGTGAAGAGGGTCACATGAGCAGGGATTGTAAGAAGCCAAGGGCTGAGGATTCCGGGGCGAAGAAGACGGGGAGTGAAGGACCAAGGGCGAGCGCCAGGGCATTCACTATGACATTGGAGGAAGCTAGGACGGCCCCTGATGTTGTGTCCGGTACGTTTCTAGTAAACCAAACTTTAGCTTCGGTGTTATTTGATTCTGATGCCAGTAAAAGTTTTATTTTTGCTGCTTTCTGTGCTAAGCTGCCTGTTAATAGTATACGTGTTGACGCGCCCTTCGATGTAGAAACTGCCATAGGTAAGTCTACTAGGATTTTTGAGATGATAGAGGGTTGTGACGTGGAACTAGAAGGTCATAATTTCCGATTAGACCCTTCGTGATGACCTTAGGCAGTTTCGATTTGGTTCTTGGGATGGATTGGTTAGCAGACTTCGAGGCGAACATTCCTTATCAATCTTATTCCTTTGAAACTTGGAAGCTTTGACGTCATCATTGGTATGGATTGGTTAGCCAACACCATGCCGAGATTATTTGTTTCAAGTTCTAGAATTCCTCCTCCAACTTGTGTAGTTCACTTCTCGGGCAGAACTTCACGATGGCGATGTTCTCGAACTCTTCATAGGTAAGTGCTAACACAGCTTCATCACCACGATTTCTCTTCTCGCTATTCCACCATGTAAGTGCCCTTTGTTGGAGCATACTAGTGGCATAACGATCTTTTAGGGCCTCGGGACACTCATAGTTGACAAAGGTATTTTCCATGCTCTCGAACCACACAAGAAGACCAGTGGCTCCTTCCTTGCCACTATAATTAGTTGGCTTGCAAGAGCTAAAGTGCTTGAAAGTGCAAGTTTGGTTGTTGCGCCCTTAGTTAACACTATTCCTTCCTTGACCATTTCCTTATTGCTAGAATTGGTCATCAAAGTGCAATTGAGTTCAGCAACCATGGTCGGGATGACGGCAGCCATTTGCCGGACAATCATGGCGACTAGCTTACGATCGGAATTTCCATACTTTCCATGATGACGAGACATGCTGGAATATACAAAATGAGTTAGACACGGGAGAGAGAGTATAACAAGGATTATAATTTTAACAAGAATGAGTCAAAAGTTGTAAGGCACATAGAATGGTTCCATTTGGTAACGCATTACCATTTCGAAAACGTTGACACATCAAGGTAAATTGACCCATTCGCCTTAGAAACTTGTGTATGTTGAATACAGTTTATCACTTATCCCAGAAATTCCCAGGTAAGCATAACTAGTCCTGTAGGATTTATGCGATATGCTTGCCTTAGCCCGAAGGCCTTTTGCCAGGAAATCAAGGATACAGGTGTCTACGAGTCACACAAATTTCTTGGTTCATGAGATCAAACCTTTGATGAGATTTTCATAGATTAGACATAGAGTCCAAGGAATTAAACCCACGATAATAAGTGTCGATTCCACAAGTTGTCGAGAATAAGTTTAGGAAAGTTTCATTCATCGGGGAGAATTAAAGAAATCAAGAATAAGTGTAGGGGAGACAAGCAACAAAGTTTAAGCATTCCCAAGGCACTCCTATGCTAACACATCAAGTTGCACATAAGAAGGCATAGCATTATGTAGCATGCACACAATGTACTTTTACAAGAATAATAATATTATTCTATAAGGTTCATGCATAAACTATAGTCTAGGTCACCATTTTTAATAACCTAAATGTCTATAGTTATGGGCTCTGATGCCAATCTGTAAAACCCTAACCTTAACGGTGGAATCGTCGAGATGTGAGGGTTAAGATTGTTCACAGCCATATAATGCTAAATTTAAATGTAAATATTAAAGTTTTAAGTTTCAAAGGAAAATACAAACATATGCCTCAAATATGAAATAGTTCCCAAACAAGACAAAGCATACATAATCCTTTTATTTTTTTAACTAGGTCCAATTCCTAGTTTATTGCAAGCTTCAAATGATGACTTTAAAGTTGAGCATTTCCTGAAACGTGATAAAAAAAGGTCAACTATAAAGTTCGTCAGTTTCCAAGGTTTTCATACATAATATATCAAAGTTTACAAGTAGCAATTCATGTCATAGGATATGAGTTAGCAAGTTTATAGAACACATATCGTTACAACCAAACCCCGACTTGATTACAAGTATATATGATTGGCTAATTGTATTTGGTTCCCATGATGAACAATCATACGTCGTCATGAGCCGGCAGTACATCGGCTTTAGCACCAAATAGGCTTGTTAGGCCCAAAGATCTAAGACGTCGCCACGCTAACAATAGTTACTGATTGTAAACAAAATATATCTCATATAATACTTACAACAACACAATAACCATGACAAAATATAAAGATAAATTGCAAGTGCTTTACAAGTTTAAACATTTACAAGTGTATGTTGCATAGTATCATGTTTCACCCCAAATAGTGTGAAAAATGTAAAAAAAAGGGGCAAGGAATTTCACATGGCAATTAGGTATGTAATGAAGATTAATAAAAATAACACCGTTGTTCCAAGATGAATCGTCACAAGGCACCTAAATATATAGATATTACAAGATTTAGATTAATATTAAGGTTAACGATTTAACGTGAACTAAGGTGTTAGAATTTGGGGGGTTTTTTATAAATAAAATTAGTGAACTCTTATTTATATTTTATTCAATAAAAGAAATATCATTTATTAAATTTTAAGGAATTAAATCCTTTGTAAATAACTTTTGTATCTAATAATAAAATATATTTGAATACTATAATTTTCATGATTAATCTCTAACTAAAGAAAAGATAAGGTCCAATAATAAGTTAATAATTTAAATTGTTATAGAAATTTATTATTATATTTTTTCTATAATTATACTTAGTCATAACATTTGTAAATAAGTTTTAAAACAAAATGTTTTACAAGAATTAATTTACTGAAAATATTTTGATGATTTTAAAAATATTAGAAGTTTATAAAAATCATTTTTATATTTATTAAAGTTTTTCTATAATTAAATTAAAGCCAAAACGGCTTTAAAAAATTTTGCTTGAGGGTGCCCAGGTAGATCAAGTTGTACACGATCTACCAGTGAACCAGGATCTTAGCCGCGTTAGAACTTGACTTCTAAAACTTAAAACATAATCCATTGAAATCCCCCAAATTTGCATAAACCCTAATTCAAAACCGAATCCAATTGAAACATGAAGCGATAAAGATCACTGTAATAGACATGGGGCTTTAGTTCCCCATGCATAATCAAACGTGTAAGCATGATCAACCACCTGTTAGATGTTTGCAATTGATGTTACAAATTGAAGAACAAGCATAACCAAGGTTGAATTCAATTGCGTACAAAAGATGATAGAAACCAAATTAAACCCGTAGGCTGCTTTATCAATTTTCGTTTTTGAAGCTTGGAAGATAGGTTTTGTTCGAGTTGAGGTTCGCGACGAAAGGGGAATCGGGGGTGTAAACTTGGTGTGTTTCAGATGCAATTGAGGATAGTAAACGATTAAGTGTAATTAGATGATTGTTTAGGTTCATTTAATTTGAGTAGTATTAAGGTTTAATGGTCGAACGCTTTTCGTTTGATGATCGGCGGTTATCAAGTCCAAACGACACCCATTACTGACCTTAAACTCTAATTAAAGTGTGTTTAAGGTTTGAAACTTCCTCACGAAGGGATTAGAAATGGTTTAGGCATTCAAATCAAGTCTTTTTTCGCGATTTATGGGGTTTGCCGGAGTGGTGGCCGCCAGCGGCCAACTATGGCCGGACACGCGGTGTCAACGGAAAAGGAGTTTTGGGTTTTGAAATGTTACACAAATGGGTCCGGCAGTTTGGTTCTTATTATTTTATGCACAAAATTATATTTAAAGTTTCTAAATTGAAAATAAGTCCCCTAAACTTAATTAAAATTCAAGTTTTTATAACTTATCAATTATTTATAAATTATAACTTCCATTATTATTATTATTATTATTTTAGTTATTATTGTTTATTATTATTATTATTATTATTATTATTATTATCCAATAGTTAGTTTATTAACTTTTACATTAAACTCAAAGACAAATCAAGAGATAAGCATAAGTAATCCATAAGTTTCATAATAGGCATAAGTAGTCCTTACAAGAACTTAACAAAGTTAACTTTTAATTTAACGAAAAAATACGAGATGTTACAAAACCCACCAAAAACATACTCGAATACACACACCAACACACATAAGCATATAACCGAGGCTAAGGCCAGTTAAGAACACTAAAAAACCATGAATTCTTATCTTGAATTCGAACTTCTTCTTCTTGTTCTTTAAAAACCCGAATGCTTTCTACTCTTTTTGTTTCTCTCTCTAAAAATATCCGAAGATATGTGTGAAGAGAGGGTGATGGGCGGCCATGCCACCTTTATCACCAACTTTTGAAGACTTTTGTTCTTTTTACACTTTTTACCCCTTAACTGAGTAATATATCCTTGCTTTCTTTTTTCTTCACTCTATTCTTTCTTTCTTTGACTTTTAAAATAGCCGGGTATTACATGTCCATTCCCCTTATATAGTTTTCGTCCCTGAAACCTGTTATCCCTCAAACAATCATGGTAATGTGTCTCATTTCCTCTTTAGTCTCCCACGTAGACTCAGATCTCTTCTGTGCTTCCACTGTACATGCACAAGAGGAACCACTTTATTCCTTAACCTCTTCACTTTTCGATGAATGATCGCCATTGGTTGCTCCACATAATTGAGCCCTTCATCTACTTTGATATCCTCCGGTGGTACCACCATATCCTCGTCTGCTAAACATTTTCTCAAATGAGAAACATGGAATGTTGGGTGAATTCCACTTAACTCATTTGGTAGCTCCAATCTATAGGCCACCTCCCCTACTCGAGCAATGATTCGGGAAGGGCCAGCTTTCTGAACCGAATGATAACTTTCCAAGGTGAGACTTTCAACATAACTATATCACCTACCTAGAACTCAATCGGTCTACGTCGTTTATCAACATACGACTTTTGCCTATCTTTAGCTGCCTTCATAAAGGTCTTGATCCTTTCCAGCTTCTCAGTCCTAGCCTCGACCACTTCGACGCTCCCTAACTCTCTATAGCCAATATCACCCCAACAAGCGGGTGTTCTACACCTCCTACCGTATAGCATCTCATAAGGAGGCATACCAATGCTAGCATGATAACTGTTGTTATATGAGAACTCGACTAACGGTAAGTAGTCATTCCAACTTCCTCCGAAATCAATGATGCATGCCCATAGCATATCTTCCAGCGTCTGAATCGTCCGTTCCGACTGACCATCTGTCTGGGGATAATAAGTCGTGCTGATATGTAACCTCGTTCCCATAGCATCATGAAATCTCTTCTAAAACATGGATGTGTAACACCCGTTATCTACCTTGAAGCCAAAGAAAGAAGGAAACGAGAAAGAAAATAAATAAAGTCCAAAGTCAAGGGACCAAACCCGCCAAATGGGAAAAAACTTGAGAAAGTGGGAGATTAAGAGGGAAGGGCAGCCCATACCCTCCCGCACACTTGCAAAATTCAGCCAAGAGAGAAAAAAAGGTTTTCAAGCTTGGTTTTCATGGATTCGAGCGTGAAAGTTGAAGTGTAACGGGTTGGGTTGAAGCTTTACTCTATGGTCTTGTTTGTGTGAGTTCTAAGACTCCTCTTTTACACCTTTACAACTGATTTGGGGCTAGAACACATAGTAAATCCCGTTTTTGAAGTGTGTGTGTGTTGAACCCGTATGTATGCGTTTGTGTATGATGTGAGTGGAGTTTGTTTTCGGGCTTGTGTGTGCTTGAATGGTGTGTGGTATGTGTTTCTAAGGTTTAGGATGGTTGATTTAGGCTTAGAATGAGTTTGGGAGGCTTGGAGGCCAAAAAGTGCAGATTAGGTTCGGGATGAACGGCATTCTGCATCAGCTAGGCTAGGTGACCGAATGGCATGCGACTGGAGGCCATACGGCGGAAAGGAGCATGACTGAGGGTCATTCGCATGTGAGTTGTGCGACTGGAGTCCATACGCTTGTGACTCGTACGACTTAGGGTTATTCCCATGGGGAGTCATGCGACTGAGCTCCATACGCCTAGGTCCATCCGCATTACGTCCATTCGCAGATTGTGTCCATCCGCATTGGGTCCATTCGCATAGGACCCATTCGCCTGATGTTCATGCGCATTGTGTTCAATCGCACGGGAGGCCATGCGACTGAAGGGTGCCCATACTACCAAGTAGGGCTTGTGTACCCGAGGGAACATAGTTTATTTACTAACTTTCGAGGGAAAGTGCATATGTAAGTTTTGCCATGGAAGGTTCCCAGGGGGTTCATGTAAACGACTTCTGAGGCCATAAAGACTATGTTGAGCATGATTGATGATGATGCATGATGTTGTATGTTTATGCATGTCGATGATGTATGATGTATGTTATGTGTGTATGATGGTGCCATGTATGATGATGTTGACAGTATATGACGATGTTCTCTTTTATTGTATGTTATCCCCCCATGGCTTTACTGTGAATGTTAATGAATGAAGTGAAAGTGTTATGTAATGTAAAGTGGAAGATAGTGAAAGAGTAACATGATGAATGAATGCAAGCATTAATGAACGATGAAAAGTAAAGAAAGTCTTGCAAGCCTTGTATGTCGGGACACGCCCCAATGCAAGGTGTTAGCCCAACGGTGTGCGGGTTAGCTACCCCAGAAGGATGCACACCGGGGTCTTTATTTGTGATTGACCATTTGTATGGAACCATTGTTTCTTACCTTTAGTAGTGCGGCCAGGGTGCTGTGCACCATGACGGAAGGTCTATGATAGGCTTCGGCCCAATACCAGCTTTATGCATGACGGAAGGGTATAGCACATGACAATAGTACACCTCAACCTTACCTTTGATACTGTGGCCAGGGTGCTGTGCACCATGACGGAAGGTCTATGATAGGCTTCGGGCCAGTACTAGCTTTATGAATGACAGAAGGGTAAAGTTCATGGTCTTGACGGAAAAAAAAGATGGAATGAATGAATGAAAGTTACTGAACGAATGATGAAGATAATGATGATATTATCTATGCGTACGTAGGATGTATGATCAAATGTAAAAGTAAAGAACGGTTTTAAAGAAAGCAAAGTATGTTTTATTATAAAACTAGAACTCACTCAGCAACACTAACTTTTATGTGTTTCCAGTTGGCAGGTAATGTTGCTGAGGATGGCACGAGACAGCTACTCAGCACTTTTGGGATGGCATTCTTTTGTTTAAATTATTTGCATTGTAATGCGAACGTATGATGTTTTGAAATGAACGATTGTATTAGCTTGCAAGAGCATTTATAATGAATTGAAAAGTTTATTTTAATGTTTTGCTGCTATGTTTATGACGGTTAAATGTAAAGTTATATGTTTTATGTGCAATGATTTACCAGCTGTAAGTGTCCCTGGAACGAGGCCTTACAAGTTGGTATGAGAGCCAAAGTTTAAGTGAAACGGGTAAATTTTCAAAATAAACCTTAACTTAAACTAAGAATGGGGCGGGAAGGGAAGGGATACCAGTCAGAGTAGCTGCGTGCCACCAGGTATTTTCATAATGTTAACTGGTATTACCTGCGCATGTTATGTGATTTATGTGTTGTTTATGGATTTAGATACTGATGTAGTCAGGATAGGTAATTCTTAGGGTAAGAAGAGTTAAGTAAGTGGCTAATCATAATTGGCCACTATAATTAGGGACTTACTATACTTGACATAAACTAAGTTGTCCCCTTGAATGATTGTGTTGGTGTTTGAATCTTTCAGTGTGTGTGTGGATGGTTGGTGGTAGATCTTCTAAAGCTTCATGGGGTGGAGGTCGTGGTGCTGAACCACGACCCAAGTGAGGAAGACCCAGAGTTGAAATGGTGGTTCATGATGAAGCAGAGACCCCTCATCCGGCGGGTGGTGATGAGAGTGCAAACTTAAGAGCCTCGGTGAAAGAGGCTGTGGTTGAAGAAGTGCATCAAGTCATGTAGACAATCTTACCATCTGTAGTGACTGAAGTGATCAAAGCTGTACGGGACGGGGAGAGGAAAGAAAGAAGTAGACCTACGGGAAAAAGAAGACAGCCCGAGACTGAGATGGTTTTGTCTGATGACGAAGAAGAAGGGGAGGAAGAAGAGCCTGCGCCGGAGGCGGCACGAGGCTGTAACTACAGGGTGTTTCAATGTTGCAAGCCCTCTACTTTTGATGGTAACGGTACCGTTGCTGCTTCTCACCAGTGGGTGAGTGAAATGAAAGCTGTTTTGAACATCAGCGAATGTCGGGAGGATCAGAAAGTGAAATTTCCTACCCACTCTTTTATGGACTCGGTTGTAACACCCGGTTATTCTTTTAAAAGAAAGATACGAAATGAAGAGTAAAAGTAGGAAATGCAATTTAACCCAAGTTGAAGTGTTAAAAGTGTCAAAAGGACAAAAAGAATAAAAGTTAGTACAAAAGCAACATGGCCGCCCACACCATGTTACTTTTCACCTTTTGCAATCGGATTAGAGAGAGGGAGCAGAGAACCTACGGGTTTGAAGAAGAAGAAAAAGAAGAGGCTGAATTCAAGGTAAGAATTCATGGGTTTTAAGTGTTTATGATGGGTTTTGTCTCGGTTATATGCTTATGTGTTTGTGTGTGTGTTCGTGTGGATGTGTTTGGTAGGTTTCTAGGTGTTTGAACTCATTTGCATACGGGTTAGAAGGAAGATACACCCAAAGTTCCACCAGGTGAGTTTCTAGACCCCAGTTTTACTTGTTTTGAACTCTTCTTGGGGCTGAAAATGTATTAAAACAGTTTTATTATAATTATGTATGTATACCCGTATGTATTATGCATGTTTGATGATTATTCCTAGATGCTTATAGGTTGTTCATGTTTAGAATGGCCTTAGTAAGCTTGGAAATGATTAGTATGATGTTTGAGAATGAAAGTACCTTAGAAGCATGTTAAGCAGCACATCCATGCGCCTAAATAAGGCTCATGCGCCCAAAGTTATCTTAGAAATAATCTAAGTGGGACCATGCGTCCAAACAGTACCCTCATGCACCTAGAATATTATCCAGACGACTAAGTGTAGGGCCATGCACCCCAATAGTGTCCATGCGACCGAATGGCCCATGCGCCTAAGTATCCATGCGACCGAATGGCCCATGCGCCTAAGTGTCATGCGACCAACTGGTCCATACGTCTGAATAGCCCATGCACCTGAATGGGTCATGCGTCTAAGTGTTAAAATTTTTAAGTGTTGGCTGATGCGCCTCCATAGTGATGAAGCGCCCAAACAGGGCACATGCGCCCAAATAGTATTGGTGCGCCTAAACACTTAAAATTTATTACGAAATTTTTGGAGTCTGTGCTATTAGGGTTTTGACCAAGGTTTGACTAGGGCTTATTAATGCTTTGTTTTATGCATGATTATGATTGTTTTATGATTGTTCCATATTATTATTATTACTATTAGTGTACGACTTTAAGTGGTGTGTTTATTATCGTAACATAAAGTATTACTAATAATAATAAAGTGAAAGAGAAATAAAGAAGAGAAGTGGAACTTAATAAAATGTTAACAAGTCTTGCAAGCTTATAGGAGGTGCATGACCATGTTGTCGTTAGCTCAACTGTGATGCCGGTTAGCTACCCTATGATGCACACGGGGCCAGTCAATTGAGATTGGCGGACCTTTGCAGCGTACCCTAGGTGACTGGGCCGGCCTTATATACAGTAATCAGAGCCCATTAAGGTACCAGAGGGCCCATCACCAGTTTCCCCTGCGCATATAGTTTAGGGTATCACTCATTGGTCCATATAGACAGTGAAAGATAAATATAAAAGAGTACAGAATAAACAAAGCATACATTAAAGAAAAGAAGCATTATATGGTTGTATAGTTAATGCGTGCTCACGTATAAAGAGATGAGATTTCCAGAAAGAGTATTTTCATATGTATACCTTACAGAAAGCATGTTATTACTTTTAAAACTAGAACTCACTCAGCGACACTGACTTTTATACCTTTTCAGTTGGCAGGTAAACATTGCTGAGGATGGCACAAGGGTGAAGTTACTTGGTAGGGAAAGACTGACATCCATTCATACTTGTTATTGCTGTTGTTTTGTAATGCAATTAAAGAATTCTTTGTATTCGGTTAAACAATAGTGTATTGCTCAACAACAATGTTTTTAATGAAATGAATGGCTTTTGTTAAAATAATTCCGCCACTTAAGCTTGTAAATTATAATGTTTAATGTGTTTAATGCTATGAATGACCAACTACGAGGTCTCCGGGAACGGGGCCTTACAAGTTGGTATCAGAGCCAAAGTCTAAGAGAATTGGGTTAAATAATTTTTTTAAATCCTAAACTGAAAATGGGACAACTGGAGGGATGTCAGCCCGAGTAGCTACGTGCCATCAGATATGTCTTTTCTTGATGATTAACTGGTGTTATGTGCGCATGCTATTTGATTTATGTGCTCTTAGTAGATTTAGATACTAATTAAGTCAGGATAGGAAATGCTTGGGGTATGAAGAGTGAAGTAAGTGGCTAATCACAACTGACCACTGTAACTAGGGACTTACTATACTTGACGTAAACTGAGTTATTACTTGAATGATCGTGTTGGTATTTGAATCTTATAGTGTGTTAGAGGATGGCTGGACAAAAATCTTCCAAGACTCCTAGAGGCAGAGGCCGTCCACGTGTGACTAGGAGTAGTGCTAAGGCTCCTGAGATGACCCATGAGAACCCTGAGGTTCATTGCTGGAGCGAAGAGAATGAGAATGCTAGCTTGAATGCCTCAGCTAGGGAGGCGATTGCTGATGAAGTACACCATGTCATGCAAACAGTCTTACCGTCTGTGGTGACTGAAGTCATCAGGGCTGTGAGAAGCAAGGAGAGGAAGGAGAAGGAGACTAGAAAGGGATCGACGGGCAAGGGAAGCAAAGGGAGGAGGAACAACTGGAGCCTGAGACTATGTTGTTCGATGAGGAAGAGGATGATGTAGTGGGGGTAGCGACCAGAGGGTGCAATTATGGGGAGTTACAAAGGTATAAGCCCCCGACTTTCGATGGCAAACGCAATGTTGCTGCCGCTCACTGCTGGGTGAGGGAGATGGAGGCAGTCTTGGAGATCAGTGAGTGCCGCGAGGAACAGAAGGTGAAGTTCGCAACTCACTCTTTCGTTGATTCAGTGCTGTGTTGGTGGGATAATATTATCCAAGCTGAGGGTGTCAGGGCCATCGGGAGGATGCGATGGAAAGAGTTGAAGTTGCTGGTGATCGAGGAATTTTGTCCTCACCGGGAACTCGACAAAATTGAGAGGGAGTTCTTGCAGCTCGAGGCGGGAACCATGACCCACCAACAGTATACCACTAAGTTCAATGAGATGGCGAGGCTGGTGCCGGATGAGGTGACGCCGGTGTCTCGAAAAATCAAGCGATACATCCAAGGGTTGCCTACTGATATTTGCGGGCACTTGATAACTGGCCGACCGAGCACTTTTAGGTCGGCAGTGGATTTGACTGGGAGGTTGTATGATGAGCGGGAGGAAACTATGGTGGAGGTAAAGAAGATGAGTGGGGATGGTAGGAACTGGAATGGGAAGTGGTTTGGACGTACTGGTTTCACTCCAAACAGCAAGAAGACGAAGGTGGACGACCGTGGGGTGTCGTCAAGATCAGGGCTGAAAAGGTGTCGTCAAGAATAGAGTGCTTGAATGGTGTTGTGGTATGTGTTTCTAAGGTTTAGGATGGTTGATTTGGGCATAAAACGAGTTTGGGAGGGCTTGGAGGCCGAAAAGTGTAGATTGAGTTCAGGATTTACTGCATTCTGAATCAGCTAGGGCTAGGCGACTGAACGGCATGCGACTAGAGGCCATACGGTTGAAAGTAGTGCGATTGAGGTTCATTCGCATGTGAGTCGTGCGACTGGAGTCCATACGCTTGTGTGTCGTACGACTGAGGGTCATTCGCATGGGGAGTCATGCGACTGAGGTCCATACTCGTAGGTCCATCCGCATTATGTCCATTCACACAATGTGTCCATCCGCATTGGTCCATTTGCCTAGGGCCCATTCGCCTGATGTTCATCCGCATGGTGTTCGGTCGCATGGGAGGCCATGCGATTGAAGGGTGCCCATACGCCCAAGTAGGGCTTGTGTACCCGAGGGAACATAGTTTATTTACTAACTTTTAGGGGAAAGTGCAGATGTAAGTTTTGCCGTGGAAGGTTCCTTGGGGGTTCATGTAGATGACTTCTAAGGCCATAGATGTCATGTTGGGCATGATTGATGAAGATGCATGATGTTGTATGTTTATGCATGTTGATGATGTATGATGTATGTTATGTATGTATGATGGTGCCCTGAATGATGATGTTGACTGATTATGATGATGTTCCCTTTTATTGTATGTTATCTCCCCATGGCTTTGCTATGAACGTTAATGAATGAAGTGAAACTATTATGTAATGTAAAGTGGAAGATAATGAAAGAGGAACAAGATGAATGAATGCATGCATTAATGAACGATGAAAAGTACAAAAATTCTTTCAAACCTTGTATGTCGGGACACGCCCCAATGTAGGGTGTTAGCCCAATGGTGTCCGGGTTAGCTACCCTAGAAGGATGCATATTAGGGTCTTTCTTTGTGATTGACCATCTGTATGGAACCATTGTTGCTTACCTTCGGTACTGTGGCTAGGGTGCTGTGCACCATGACGGAAGGTCTATGATAGGCTTCGGCCCAGTACTAGCTTTATGCATGACGAAAGGGTATAGCACATGACAATGGTACACCTGAACCTTACCTTCGGTATTATGGCCAGGGTGTTGTGCACCATGACGAAAGGTCTATGATAGGCTCCGGGCCAGTACCAGCTTTATGCATGATGGAAGGTCAAAATTCATGGTGTTGACAGAAAGAAAAAGGTGGAATGAATGAACGAAAGTTAATGAACGAATGATGAAGATAATGATGATATTATCTATGCATACGTAGGATGTATGATCACATGTAAAAGTAAAGAATGGTTTTAAAGAAAGGAAAGTATGTTTTATTATAAAACTAGAACTCACTCAGCAACGCTGACTTTTATGTGTTTCCTGTTGGTAGGTAATGTTGTTGAGGATGGCACGAAATGGCTACTCAGCATTTTTGGGATGGCATTCTTTTGTTTAAAGTTTTTGCATAGTAATGCGAACGTACGATGTTTTGAAATGAACGATTGTATTAACTTGCGAAAGCATTTATAATGAATTGAAAAGTTTATTTTAATATTCTGCGGGTATGTTTATAATGGTTAAATATAAAGTTATATGTTTTATGTGCAATGATTTACCAGCTGTAAGCGTCCCGGGAACGGAGCCTTACAGGATGTAAACCGGGTGTCACGATCCGACACGATAGACACCGGTACACCATGGCAACTTACAATCTCCTTAATAAAAAGATCAGCCAACCTCTCGGATGAATATGTCTCGCGGATCGGTAGGAAGTGAGCACTCTTCATCAAACGATCGACTATCACCCATATGGCATCACACCCTCGTGCAGTACGCGGTAGCTTTGTAATAAAGTCCATGGTGACATGCTCCCACTTCCATTCTGGTATATCCAAAGGTTGTATCTTTCGATACGGCTTTTGATACTCAGCAACAAGTAAGGCATTTACTCACATACTGCGCCACACCGTGTTTAATACCCGGCCACTAATAACCTTTCTTCATGTCTTGGTACATCTTCGTAGCACCAGGATGAATAGAGTATCGAGTCTTATGAGCTTCATCCAAAATCTTCACACGTAGATCCCCAAAACGAGGAATCCACATCCGTCCAAATGGGGTCCTAACACCGAGTGTGTTTTCACCCAATTTTGCAACCAGGCCTCCCATTCTTTTGGATTTAAGACGATCTTCTTTCAATGCCTCATCTTGAAACTCTTTGACCTAATTCATGACATCAGAGGTCATAACCAACTGATATGCCTTCACCCGAATCGGCTCGGGTCTTTTCGTTCAGCAAAGGGCATTTGCCACCACGTTGGCTTTGCCCGGATTGTAATGGATCTCGCAATCATGATCTTTTATGAGCTTCAACCATCTCCTTTGCCTCGTGTTTAAGCCCTTCTACTCGAAGAAATACTTCAAGCCCTTGTGGTTAGTGAATATGGTGCACTTCGTTCTGTATAAGTAGTGCCTCCAAATCTTTAACGCAAAGACCACAGCTGCTAGCTGCAAGTCATGAGTAGGATAATTAACCTCTAGAACTTTCAACTATCGGGATGCATAGGCTATAACCTTTCATCTTTGCATCTACACACATCCCAACTCCAAGTAGGAAGCATTTGAGTAAGCGACCAAATCTTCACTTCCATCGGGTAACGACAAAACAGGAGCTTGAGTCAATCTCGCCTTTAACTCCTTAAACACCTTCTCTTAAGCTTGACCGCATATAAACTTTACATCCTTACGGGTCAACTTGGTAAGTGGGGAAGCAATCTTAGAGAAGTCTTGAATAAACCTTCTGCAATAGCCCACCAAACCCAAGAAACTACGAATCTCGGATGGCGTATTTGGAGACTTCCATTGCATCACCGCCTCCACCTTTATCGGGTCTACCATAATCCCTTCAGGACTCACTACATGACCCAAGAACTGGACCTCACGCAACCAAAACACACACTTGGAGAACTTGGCATACAGCTTCTCTTTTTTTTAACATCTCCAAAACCTCCCGAATGTGACCGGCGTGCTTTATCTCGCTCTTTGAATAAATAAGGATATCATCAACAAACACAATCACTGATTTATCCAACATCGGCTGGCACACTCGATTCATTAAGTCCATAAAAGAAGTTGGCACGTTGGTTAAACTAAATGACATAACGAGAAACTCGTAGTGTCCATAACACGTGCGAAAAGCTGTTTTAGGAATATCCTGCTCTTTCACCTACAACTGATGGTAGCTAGATCGAAGATCTATCCTTGAGAACCAACTGGCACCCTGGAGCTAATCAAAAAGGTCATCAATCCTTGGTAAGGGGTACCGATTCTTCACTGTAAGTTTTTTTCAATTCACAGTAGTCTATACAAATCCTCGTACTACCGTCTTTCTTCTTTACAAATAAGACGGAGCACCCCAAGGCGAGATACTAGGTCGGATGAACCCCTTGGCTAGCAACTCCTGCAATTGCTCCATCAACTCTTTCATCTTGCAATTGCTACAGGTTGGGCACCCAGTACAAAGTCAATCTGAAATTCGATCTCTCAGTCAGGTGGCACTCCTGGTAAGTCTTCAGGAAATACGTCTGGAAAGTCACACACTACTGGCACGTCGGTCAGTTATGGGGTTGGAGTATCCACATCCTTTACATAGGGCAAGTAAGCACTACATCCACGCCTAATGCACTTTCCTGCCGCCGCCATTGAAATCACTTTTGGTATTGTCATGACTCGATCACCGAAACTATCACCGAACTCCCGTCAGGCGCGGTCAATCGAATCATCTTCTTGCGATACATAATATTCGCCTCGTAGTCCGCCAACTAATCCATTCCTAGGACTACGTCAAACCCGCCTAAGGTCATCACGAAGGGTCTAACAGGAAACTTGTGACCTTCTAATTCTACATCACAACCTTCTATCATCTTAGAGATCCTAATAGACTTACCTATGGCAGTTTCCACATCAAAGGGTGTATCTATATTTTAACTACCATCAGGCAACTTAGCACAAAAAGTAGCAGAAATAAAACTCTTACTAGCACCAGAATCAAATAACACAGCGGCTAAATTTTCGTTTACTAGAAACGTACCTGACACAACATCAGGGTCCGTCCTAGCCTAGTCCTGCGTCATCGTGAATGCTCTGGCAGTTGCCCTCGGCCCTTCAGTCCAGGTCATCTTCTTCCCTGCACCGGAACTTTCAGCCCTCGGCTTCTTGCAGTCCCTGCTCATATGGCCCTCCTCAACACAAGTATAACACCTCCTTACTCCATAGTTCTTCGTCACATTTTCGGTCCTTCCATAACAGAAACAGACATTGGATCCCACTCTGCATTCCCTGGTGTGCTCTCGTCCATACTTAACACACCTCCTCGAGCCTACACCGGATGTGACCACACGTCGGTCATCCACCTGTGAACCTTTGTTTCTTGGAGCGGCTCTGCCACATCCAAATCACTTCCCATTCCAATTCCAGTCACCACCACTCTTTTTGCTGGCTTCAGCCACCACCACAGTCCGCTCATCATACAACATTCCCGCCAAATCAACCGCCGACCTAAACATGCTCAGTCGGGCAGCGATCATGTGCCTGCGAATATCCGCCGGTAATCCCTGAACATACCTCTTGATCTTTCGTGAAAGAGGCGACACCTGATCCGACACCAGCCTTGCCATCTCTTTGAACTTGATGGTATATTGCTGATGTGTCATGGTTCCCGCCTCCAATTACGGGAACTCCCTTTCCACCTTATCCATTTCTCTATGAGGACAAAACTCCTCAATCACCAATTTGTTCAGCTTAGACCACCTCATTCTTCCAATCGCCCGATTACCCTCGGATTGGACAATGTTGTCCCACCAACACAGAGTCGAGTCCACAAACGAGTGGGCAGCAAACTTCACCTTTTGGTCCTCTTGGCACTCGCTAATATTCAGGACAGCTTCTATCTCTCTCAGCCATCGGTGAGTAGCAGCTGCAGTGCCATTACCATCGAAGGTCGGGGGCTTGCATCTTTGAAATGCCCTATAGTTGCAGCCTCGTGTCGCCTCTAGCGTAGGCTCTTCTTCTTCCTCTTCTTCTTTGTCATCAAAGAGAACCGTCTCAGTCTTGGGCTATTTTCTTTCGCCTGTAGTCCTACACCTGTCCTACCTCTCCCCCTCCTGTACAACTTTTATCACTTCTGTCACTACAGACGGTAAGATTGTCTCCATGACCTGATGCACCTCTTCAACAACAACCTCCTTCACCGAGGCTCTTAAATTAGCACTCTCATCCCCAATCTCTGGATTAGGGGTCTCAGGTTCTTCATGAACCACCTCTTCAGCCCTAGGCCTTCCTCTTGTACCCGTCGTTCAGCACCACCTCCACCACGACCTCCACCACGTGAAGCCTTCGATGATCTACCACCGGCCATCCTCTAAACACACTATAAGATTCAAACACCAGCATGGTCAGGAATAGCTCAGTTTATGTCAAGTATAGTAAGTCCCTAATTATAGTGGCTAGTTGTGATTAGCCACTTACTTTACTCTTCATACCCGAAGAATTTCCTATCCTGACTACATCAGTATCTAAATCAACTAAAGGCTCATAGACCACATAACATGCGCACGTAATACCGGTTAACATAAAAAAATACCTCATGGCACGCAGCTACTCGGACTGGCATCCCTTCAGTTTCCATCCCATTTTCAGTTTAAGTTTAGGTTTCTTTTGAAAATTTACCCGTTTCACTAAAACTTTGGCTCTGATACCAACCTGTAAGGCCCCGTTCCCGGGATGCTTTTAGTTGGCCATTCATCGCACATAAAACATATATTTAGATTAAATTAATTAAAACATTGCAGCAGAAACATTAAAAACAACATTTCATTTCATTATAAATGCTTTTGCAAATTAATAGAACATTCGTTAGAAAACATCTTTTGTTCGTATTACAATGCAAAAACATTATGCAAGGGAATGCCATCCAATACAAGCCAAGTAGCCGCCCCGTGCCATCCTCAGCAACCTTTACCTGCCAACTGCAAACACATAAAAGTCAACGTTGTTGAGTGTGTTCTAGTTTGAAAATAAGACATACTTTACTTTCGTTTGAAACCATTCTTTACTCTCTATCAAATCATACTATACTTTCGTACATGATCACACAACATACGTACACATAGATAATATCATTATTATCTTCATTTACTGTCCATCACTTTTTTTCTTTATCTCTTATCTCTTTCCGAATCAGTGTCATCAGCTATACCCCAAACGTATGCACAAAGCGGGTACTGAGCCGAAGATCATAAATGACTTCCATAACGCACATAGCCTATCACTAGCACCAGGGCAAGCGACAACGATCCCAACTGTATACTACACCTCAAACGTATGCACAAAGCGAGTACTGGGCCAAAGATCATAAATGACTTCCATAACGCACAAATCCTAGCACCAGCACTGAGGTGAGTATCCACTATAATCCATGTACTATATCACTGGTCAGTCACAAAGACTGGAACACTGCATATATCCTTATGGGTTAGCTAAACCACACACAGTTGAGCTTACGACATTTTAGAGTCGTGCACCTCCATACATTTTGCTTGCAAGCCTTTCTTTACTTTCTCTTTTATTAATGCATGCATTCTATCATTATGTTCCTCTTTTTCATTATCGTTCACTTTACGTTACATAATACTTTGACATTTCATTCATTAAATTCACGTAAAGCCACGGGGAAAATAATCATACATAAACAGGAACATGAACATACGCATAAACATACAAAACATCACCATACAAGGCACCATCATACATAACATACATCATACATACCATCATGCATAAGCATCAATCATACATCACCAATCATATCATCTATGACTTCAAAAAGTCAACTTACATAGCCCTCGGGAACCTCCCAAGTCAAAGCCTACATTTCACTTTTTCCCCAAAAATCAAAATAATAATCTAAGTCTTTAGGCACATGGGCACTATACAGGCACATGGCCTTTCGGGCGCATGGGGAACATTTAGGTGCATGAGCAACTTTCAGACGCATTGGCACTATTGGGGCGCATGGGCAACACTTAGTCTATTCTGGACAATTCTAGGCGCATGGGCACAATGCAGGCGCATGAGTGCCTGGGCACATGAACTATCTAGGCGTATGAACACTTAGTTAATTTCAGCCTATTTCTAGGCGCATGAGTATTATTTGAGCGCTTGAGGTTTTCGGTGCATGGGACACTTAGGCAGTTATTTCTGTTGGGCGCATGGGCCACTATTTAGGCGCATGGGTAGTTTAATTCACACTTAACATCATAATTCAGTCCCCAAACATCACCTATCATGTTCAAAGCTTAAATCATACATTCTAAGCCTTAGAAACACAACCATAACAATATCAAACACATACATAGCCCAAAATCAAACCCCACCGGCAACATACGCACATACACACATACGGGTATAAAATCCAACTTTTATAAAAAGTTCATACATGCATTTCCAGCCCCAAAGCAGTTAAAAACAATTAAAAAAGGAGGTTCTAGAACTCACCTTAGCAGCCCTTGGTTATCACTTCTTCAAAACCCGTTTGAAATAGAGTTCAACCGCCTAGAAACCCACCAAAAACATACCCGAACACACACACCAACACACATAAGCATATAACCAAAGCTAAGGCCAGTTAAGAACACTCAAAAACCATGAATTCTTACCTTGAATTTGAACTCCTTCTTCCTGTTCTTCAAAAACCCGAATGCTTTCTGCACCCTTCTTTCTCTCTCTAAAAATATCCGAAGATATGTGTGAAGAGAGGGTGATGGGCGACCATGCCACCTTTATCACCAACTTTTGAAGACGTTTGTCCTTTTTACACTTTTTACCCCTTAACTTGAGTAATATATCCTTTCTTTCTTTTTTCTTCACTTTATTCTTTTTTTCTTTGAATTTTAAAATAACCGGGTGTTACAGTATTCATTTGACTTTTTTAATGGAACATAACAATTTAGTCATTTCACCAACCCAAGAAAATTCAGATTGAATATGGTGGTGACAAATGTCACCACCTAACATTCTCTTCCCTCCCATATTTTTTTCTATTTATAAAAATTACTTTATACCTAATTTTTGTATACATTTATAACTTTTTAATACTATATTATTTTTTATAAAAATTATATCAATAAATTTGTATAATTTTTATCTTTAATTCTCATATAGTCTCAATATTTTGGTAATTTGGTTTGGATGTCTATAGCTACATCACTGTAATTGGTATTTCTAACACTTAAAAAGTATTTTGCAACATCTAAAAACATATGTTACACCAATATAATAAGAATACACCACTATAATCACACTAAAATAACAAAATATGCCATCTAAAACCATATGTTACAGCATTTACTATATGTTATAGCATTTTACCATATGTTAGTGTGTTACATTGCTGTAAACTATGGTAAAACGATGTAACTACACCAATGTAAACCAATTGTAAAATATACATAATAAATGAGGTAACTACACTAACGTGATTTTAATAATATAAAAACAAACGACATTAAACAACGTAACTACATCAAACGACATTAAACCAATGTAAACAAATGTAAAAAAATAAAGAAGTATCACATTTACTTAGTTATATTACTGTAACCCAACGTAAAAATTAGGCGTATTACAACTTTTTACGCGTTTGAGCACTATTTGGAAACTTAAAGACTGTTTGGCCATTTTAGTTACATCTTTGTAAACCAATGTAACCTAACGTAAAAATTAGGCGCATTACAACTGTTTAGACGTTTGAGCATTGTTTGAAAGCTTGAAGACTGTTTGGTTATTTTAGTTACATTACTTTAAACCAATGTAAATCAACATAAAAATTAAGCTCAATACAATTGTTTGGGAATTCGAGCATTGTTCTTGTTTTTCTTTTTTTCAAATAATATTACTTATTTTAATTAATTGAAATAAGACAATATGTTGTTTTTAACATAGACCTTTACTAATCATTGATATATATTTGTCACTATGGTGTCATTTACTTTATTTTTTCCTATAGTATTTTTTAACAAATGGAATAAGTTCTATTTGTAGGCACACATAAACATCCAAAACTTGCATTCATAGAATCAACAACGACAACCTCAAGAAAAAAATTACGCTACGCGTATTAATCAAAGAGTTGATAATTTTTAAAAGAAATTACATAGTTTGGTTTTATTTCATTTTGAATAATAATAAATAAGAAATTTTTATTTTTTTAACATATCAAAGATCAAATAAACGAGAGGTAATCAAGTTTTATGTTAATCAACCTAACTTGATTAAAAAGTTAGATCATGTTTATATTAGTATCTTAAAAAAGTAATATGTACCTAGTTTTATTTCATATTTGATAATAGGTATGTTTTTTTATACACTAAACGAGTTATATTTCTTTATTGATATTAGTTTTGTTTGCAAATGTCATCTCTTTTGGGTTAATTTAATTGGGTGTGGGTTCGCTCTCTAGGGCAAGCTGATGGCGGCTCATGAATTGAAGGCGGCAAACGGTTGAGATCGTTCTGCGATCTAGTGGCAAATGGTAGACGAAGAATGAAAGGGTAGTGTCCAACCAGTGGAAGATGAAGAATGTTTGTGAAGGTGGTGGATTGGGGATATTGTGTAAGGAAAAGAGGGAAAGAGAGAGAGAAAGAAGGATGAAAATAAATAAATATAACGGTTATCTAATACATCAAAAGTTGTGCCAAATAAAAATTACTATTGTATCCATGATCTAATCAGAATCATTCAAAAGGAATATGTGAATCCAAGGATCGCAATCAAAAATTATCAGTGTTGGTTGATGTCAAGTCAACATTTGCATAATCAACGTTGGCTTGGTTTAATTGTTCGTTTTAAATTTCAATATCAACAAAGATTCAAGAACACAGTGAAAGAAACACAGTTAATGAATGTACAAAGTTTAAATTCAAATGTATTTCATTAAAACATGTTAATGATTACAAATAATGAACGAATGATATTGAATTTTGTGTTTAATGATGTGACGGCTACTAGGGTTTGGTTGCGTGATTTGACGTGATGTTTTTCTGTTGTGTAATCGTCGTATTGTCGTCAAAGTCGTCGTTTGATTCGAAACCTAGGATCCATATATATAGACAATGATTTTTCTATTAAGGAAACACGAGACCTCATGGGATTTGAACTGTTTCTGTTAAGGAATATCTGGATTTCTTAGGATTCACATAACTGACTTGTTGACTTGTAACACTTGTATTGTTTGAATACAAGTGTTTGGACTCCGCATGAGTATTGTCTTCCGTAGTTGATTGTTCTTCCGAAGCAAACTGGTTCTTTTGAAGCAATTGTTCTTCCACATGAATCTTGTTCTTCCGAAATAAACTGGTTCTTCCGAAGCTATTGTTCTTCCGCAGGAATCTTGATCTTCCGATGTTTGTTACTTGTAAGAAACATATCTACGGAAGAACAAAATGTTCATCCGTATATTTTTCTTACACTTAGTCAATTCCAGATTCTAACTAAGTATAATGTTTGTTGTTAGGACCTGGTATTTGAACGAAATACCGAATGATTAACGTGTAAACCAAACCAAATAGTGCGGAATCCTATTTGATTGGCAATCCAATCAGTGAGAACGCACGTAGAATCAATAAAGTATTGAATCAAACGTTAAGAATCGATTAGGAATCGATCTACAGCGTTCTATGAACTTGGAGTATCAACTTGGAGGCTTCTGGACGGCTAGGGTACGTCTGGAGTCGAAATAGAATAAAAGCTCTAGTTTTTCCACGAATTGGGTTGTATTTATAGGTTAGTCTTGTTCATTCGTGCGACTGAACCATTAGTATGGTTCAGTCGTGTGATTGAACCATCCAGTTGATTCATCCGCAAGAATGAGTGTTCAGTTGTGCGACTGAGCCAATCTTATGTTACAATCATACGACTGATCCAGTCTCCTGGTTCAGTCGTGCGACCGAGTCATTCGTATGAAGTTATTCATGCGTATGGTCCATTCGCATGGGCTATTCGTATGAGAACTTCATTTTGTTAAGTTTGAATGTATTAATTAATATAACATTATGTGTAACAATTCAAACAACCACAAACCTAATTAACCAATTCAACATCGACTCATTAATGAAATATTAAACATTATAAATAACAAACAACCAATATCATTTCATTAATCATTCCAAACATTATATCAGAATCAGACAAACAAGATCTATTACATTCATATTATGATCTAGGGACATACATGTATCAACAAACTCCCCCTTGGACCTAGATCTCTCTAATGTCTTGTTTTCTTCATTACCTCCTCATACTTCTTGTACTTATCCTCTTTTGTGACTCCTGCATGAATCTCAAATGCAAAACAGAGTCTTATGACATTCTGGAACTGGAGGGCTTGTACTATATCCTGCGTATCATAGAAAAGTGGCCACTTGTATAGAGTGTAACATCATTAGCTGACAAGTTGGTAAGCCATATTGGGTCAAATACCCTGATAGTATCCATTTGGCCATCTTTGTTGAGGACTATGACCGCTTCTCCTGTCCTCCAATCATAGTACCACCACTTAATGTGTGGAGTGAAGTCCTGTGGCATTTCCTTGAGTGGGATTCTTGACATCATGCGCGGAGGACTCCACTTCAACACTATCTTTGGCTTTCCAGTAATGGCATCAACTTCAGACCTTCTGATGTACCTTGTAGGTTGTTGGGGTCTGAAGTTAACCCACCTGGTATGATACTCCTTCCTTAGGGCAGCCTCAAACCAGCCTGACATCTTCTCGGGTCAACATACAACAGCTTCAATTTGGCCAGCTGGTTGAGCTCAAAACCTGGTAGAGTCTTTAGATCATGTGGAATCTAAAATACTTTATGCCCTTCTCCCTCTTAACTGCATAGACGTTAAGGTCCTCAAAATATGCCCATGCTATAATCCTGCCTGACACCTTATGATGTTTCTTGACTCTATAGAGTTTGGTGTAGGCGTCCTGTTTAGGTGCAATGCGTTGGGCTCTAACTTCTTCAATACAGGCAGCCCACTCAGCCTTTCGGATATCAACATCATCATTTGAGGGTTGTGCCGTTCCCTCTGTCTTCTCTGACTCCTGCTCCATTTTGTCTAACACCTCAAACGTATCACTGACAAGGGATTCACCCAGATTGGGGACCACATTTCCCTCATTGTCATCATACTGAGGGTAGTGCTCTACAGTGACATCTTCTATCTCTATTTCATCAACGTCGTTGAGCTCTTCGTCACTTTGAGTCGCACGTTGGAGCATCCTTCACAATCTCATCGGGATTTAACTTGATGATCTCATCTAATTGCTCATCAGTAAGATTATGAATGATTTCTCCTTCGTCAGGAGTATACATAACCGATCTCCTCACAATACCCTGCAGATCAAGAATCAACGTCAGTTGAGTCTTGACCTGTTGGAGGGGAGCAATATCGTATTCATCTCTTGGAAATCAGGATCTGCTTGATTTAAAACATTCACCACAGCAAACATTAGTTAATAATCAAGACAGAAATACATTAATCTTAATATAAACATCAAATACATAAGTTTAATACATGATTCAAGTACAAAAGCTATTAAATACATGATCATCTAATCATTACTTTTATCTTGAATCGCTGGATCAGCAGTAGGTGAGGCAGAAGAGGAAGCTTGTTGGTCTTGATTTCTTTTGATCTTCTATCTTGACCCTGAGCTGAGGCAGATGCAGCTGCATCTCCTCCTTCATCATCATCATCCTCATTCCTCTCCACTGTCCTCTCGTCCTCAGTCTCCTCATCATCATCATCCTCATCATCTGCGTCTCCCTCTTTAATCTTTAGTGGCTCGTCTTTAGATCCCTTAAGCTTTAGCATGATGGTTTTCTTAGCCTCCTCCAACTCCTCAATCCTCTTAGTAGATGTGACACTGTGCTCTTGGAGTTGGAGATCTCGTGGCTCTAAGCCCATTTGTTGGGCCTACTCATCTAGCAACCGAGCCTGCTCCGAGATCTGCTGAGACTGGCGCTGCAGTAAGATCTGTCACATGATGGATCTGTGTCGTCTTCTCCTCATCAGCAACTAATAAACGCATCACCATCCGGTTCAGCGCAGAAAGCTGTTCCTCTACCCCAATTGGAGGTAGAGGAGATCCATATATGTGCAGGATGGGATGAGGGTCCTGCTTGGTGGCTAGTGGTGGTGCTGGTGGCTGTGGTGAAGATGGGGTTGGATCTGTGAGATACTGGAGGTATGTAGAAGTGAAAGATATGGTGGTGGTTGGCATGTGTACAGTGGTGGGAGGTGTGGTGGTGGTTGGCATATGTACAGTGTGGGAGGTGTGGTGGTGGATGGTGTGGCTGTAGAAGTGGTAGTGGTGGTGGTAGATGTAGTGGCTATGGTGGTGACGAAGGTGAGTCTTCTCTTTTTCTTCTTCTGGCTGTGGGGCTGAGCCATCCTTTTCTTCCTCGATCCAGTCGAGGGGATGCTCCCCCTAGAACACAGCTAGCTGACTCAGGGGCATAGCTAGGATCTGCAGTCGTCTCTCCCGTATCCCTGGGGCGTTCACCAACCGCTCGGAATCCATACTCTGTGGGAACAACCTTGCTTCCCACAGTCCTCGTCAGGGCTCCTCACCCGACTCTTCTTCCTCCTCACCAGGTATGAAGTCCTGGTGGAAACCCGCTGACTCAGCTATGTCGCTTGTTGGGGCAGATACTGGTGGTATAACATCTGAAGCTGTGCCCCTCGATGGAATAGGCATATCATCCCCAGCATCCCCACTGTCATCATCGTCTGAATCATGCTCTGGGAGCAATAGCCTCTCATCGTCTGAATCGCTGTCATCATGACGCCATTTGCATCTACCTGGCGCCACATATCTTTCATTGGCCAGATGGCCGATCAACCTCTTTACCTGGGGCTTTACCTGCTTACCCCGATACACTCTCATACGACCCAAGGTCGTGTCATCCATAATCTCTAAGGCCCGCATCATGGCTCTCCTTGGGAAGTGATGGTAGCTTCTCATTGAAGATCAGCTGCAGAAATCTGGGGTACATACAAAACCCTCCTTCCCCTTAGCCTCCAGATTCCACCAGATATGAAAGATCATGCTCGAGAAGCTGAAGGGTTGGTTCAGCACCAGTGCCACATAGGCATTCTGAATCTGATCTGACAGGTCATCAAACCCACCCCACCGAGAAGCAATACACTTCAGGATCACATGTGCCAAGTACTTATACTGGGGACACAGGTTGCTCTTGTTAAGCACACCTAAGTTGATGTCCCTAGCGTACTTGATCCTAAGAAAGCAACCTCTGACTGTAAATGGATGAAGTCTGGTAGGGTGATCAGCATCGTCCCAAAATCAAGTACTCTCTGGATGTTAGCTATTGTAATCTCAATATCATGACCATGAATGGAGCTCCGTATGCTGTAAGGCTCACGTGAACGATCTACGGAGGCATTCTCCCAGAAAGCCTGATGTAACGACCTGTAAGGAGTACACGGTGTGGATATGGCTTTATGTATCCGAGAGCGTCGAAGGAACGCAATAATCTCTGTAAACTCGGCCCCATTCCGAGTCGTATGGTCCAAATGAGCACATATATTGTGCTTTGGATTGATGGACCATTTATTAGCCATTGACCTGAACATAAGACACAAACCATTAGAAAGTCATATACATTCAAAATTCAGTTCAAGGTGTATAGTTTAAATTCAATCTGATTCATTCGTGCGAATGAATCATGCGACTGAAGTCAGTCGGTTGTCCTTTCATGTGACTGAGCTCATTCGGGTGAATGAGACATGCGACTTAGTTCAATCTATTGGATGAGTCTACGATTGGTTCAGTCGGCCGACTAAGTTCATTCGCATGGTGCATTTGGCTGATTGACCCAATCGCAAGATTCAATCGTGCGATTGGAGTTCATCCGGTCACCAGTCGCTTGTCCCACTGTTCAGTCGCCTGTGGTTTGAATCTTGACCAAATCAAGTAATTTAACATGTTTAATGGTCCATTAGACTCGCCATCTTGTCACTAATAACCTATTAAACTTAATTTTAACATTTTGCTTAGTTTATGTTGGTTATTAGGGCATTTTCAGTCCGGTTCTTGTTTCACTCGAATATCACAAATTTGGATTCAATGTCTTCTGATTTCGGTAAGATTTCACTGCAATATACCTGTATAATCGTCAACCCACGTTAGAAGATCAATAGAGATGTAAAAACAAGGTCTAGATGAATTTCGGCAGAGTAACGGTACTTGGTGCGATTCAAGGAGCGATTGAGGGTGATGAGTGGAATGTGATCGACTATGGCCCTTTAAACCTGAAGCTGAGTTCAATCGGTCGACTGGCCTTATCCGCTCAGTTCATTCGGGCAACTGAGGCTCAGTCATGCGATTGGCCCAGTCAGTCGTATTCAGTTGGCCGACTGAGTCTCAGTCTGTCGACTAACTCATTCGTGCCCTTTCATTCGCACCCTCAGTTAACCGACTGAGTTTCAGTCGGCGATCGACTCGTTCGACACTGACTCATTCGCACCCTTTCATTCGTCGAATGGATCATTCTGATAAGCCATTCGGGTGAATGAATCAATTCATGTCGAGTCGTGCGAATGGGATCCATTCGCATGGTTGGTCCGTACTTATGATCCAGTCGTGCGAATGGGTTACACTTATGAACATTTAGCACTTAAACCCTTTTTACCTGTTGAAATTAACATTATGAGCATTTGATCATCTTTTAACTTGAAAACTTTTTGATCACCTCAGACGTGATCCTTTTAAACAATTTAGTCACCTCAGACGTGACCCTTTAACTTTGAAAACACATGTGGCCATCTCAGACATGACCCTTTTAGGTGAGTTAATCCCATACTGATTTTCATGATATAGTCCGACAAACAAACAAACTAAAATGGCTAACTAACTAGAAATTTAAACTAAATACAAAAATAAAACTTGTTTTTGACTTTTTGTGAGAGATAAATCCTAAGATAGACATCTACTGGATTTGGTTCCAGAATAGGCAGCTTCAATTTAGTTTGACCACACCTGGACCAATTCAAATTTGGAATCATACAGGCAAGTCAAATCATTTGGGACTTGTTATCAAAACCTTTTGATGCTCAATTCTTGGTTTTCATCCAGAGTCGTTAGCAAATTTAGGAAATCACACTGGTACTATTAGATTCCAATATTATTTGAACTTTCAAGAATTGCAGCCACAATGATTGTCAGTATATTTGTCCTCTTAAATCCATACACAGACTTGACACAAACTGGTGATAGTTTTAGGTTTAATTATTTCAACTAACATTTTGGATCCCACACTTATATGGTAATCAACATTCCTCAGGAGCTTTTGAGCGGTCTACGGGTATTTTTATTAGAAGAGACTATTCTTAGAGCTTTCAAAGAGAAGCCAATCCTCAGGTCAGTGCCATCGCATAGCAGAGAGGCGGAAAACAACAATGAATTCTAGAATATCTAAGTTATTCTTATCCTCAGGTCAGTTCCATCGCACAGCAGAGAGGCACACAACCTATCTTCTTGTTAGAGCAGCTAAATTTTCTTTTGCACAGAATGCACCAACAACATATGTCATTAGCTTGATAGCATTTGTCTTTCATTTTTTTCGTGCTTTGCTCTATTTATGGTCATCCGCACACATTTGTGGCGTTTACATGCTCATTACCCCTTATTGGAATATTGTTGATTGTGTTAACCAGTGATAAGATGGTAGCCCACAGTCAGTTGAACAACTTAGTTTGATCTTGAGATCACCAGTCAGGTCTAATCATCTATTGTGTTGAATCTACCGACATATCATTTGTGGTCTAGCAACCTCTAGGTCTACTTTCTTTGTGTTACCTTAGTAGTTACCATTTTTTCTATCATCTTCCCTTTTATATTGCTTAGACTACATAGACTTATACTTTGAATTTTGCATCTTTTCTAAATAAATTTTTAAAGTCCCTTTTGATTTGTTCCTGTGTACTATCATTTTCCAAAAGGTTTGAATCGGTATCACAGATAGGATCTACCTTATATCAGCTATCCACTCCTTCTCCCTTGTTTTTTTTTAATATTACTAGCTGACCTACTCTCCCCCTAAAATTCTAAAATCATACTGGATTTAATTATTTTAGGATTTTAACAGACAGCTAAATAACATGAATTTAATTTAAATAGAATAAAATAAATAAGGAAAAATAAAAAGTATAACTGCAATGCATCGGACTACACATGATCATCATCAAGAATAACATCACCCTTCTTTTTAACACCGTTGACCTCTAACAGATATAGAAAGCATGGTTTATCAAAGACTTTGTATAGAGGTCAGCGCGTTGAAAGTCAGTATTAATTTTTACCACATCGATTAAGTTCTTTTCATAACAGTCTCTTATGAATGGTATTTAATACCGATGTGTTTGGTCTTTGGATGTTGTATCGGATTTTTAGTTACTGCAATTGCAACAGAGTTATCAACAAAGATAGGAGTAGAAGAAAACTTTAACCGTAATCTCGCATTTGCTGTTGAATCCAGATGATTTGTGAACAGCAACTTGTAGCAGCAACGTATTCGGCTTCACAGGTTGCCAATACAACCGAGGTCTACTTCTTACACTGCCAGGTAACTAATCTCCTCCCAAAGAATTGACCACTGCTGATGTAGACTTGTAGTTCATCTTGCAGCCCCCGTAGTCCGAGTCACTATACGCCGTGAGCTCAAAGTCATCATCATGAGGATACCACAACCCAAGTGTGGGTGTACCCTTCAACATAACGAAATATCCTTTTGACCCAATCAGATGGTTAACCTTAGGCTTAGCCTGATATCTAGAACATAAACATGTAGCATACATGATATCACGTCTTGAGGCAGTGAGATACATGAGGAATCCAATCATTCCTCGGTACATTGTGGCATCTACCAGATCTCCATTTTCGTCAGGTGCTATATCATGATTTGTAGCAAGTGGAGTCCCAGCAGCAGAAGCATTCTCCATGTCAAACCGACTGAGAATGTTCCCACATACTTGGTCTGATGTAGAAAGATCCCACTTGGTGTCTGATCCACCTATAACCCGAGAAAGAATTTCATCTCCCCCATAGCACTCATCTCAAACTCTTTCTTCATACTTCTTCAAACTCTTTGCATAATCTTCGTTCTTTGAACCGAAGATTATGTCATCAACATAGATTTGTACTAGCAGTAGGTCTCCATCTTTTTCTTGATGAACAGTATGCAGTCAATGACCCCTGCGAAATCCGTGTTTCACAAGATGAGTTGAGAGTTTCTCATACAGGCCCTTGGAGCTTGATGAAGCCCGTATAAGGCCTTGTCTAGATTGTAAACTCTATCCCGATGATAAGGATCTTCAAATCCCTCAGGTTGACTGACATACACTGTCTCTCGAATTTCCCCATGAAGGAATGTACTCTTCACATCTAATTGATAGACTTTAATCTTCATATACGATGCATAGGCAAGGAAGATACGGATGGCTTTCATCCTTGCCACGGGTGCAAATACTTCATTGTAGTCAATCCCCTCGACTTGGCGAAATCCCTGAACAACAGACGAGCCTTGTTCCTGATAATGACCCCTTGGTCATCCTTCTTGCATTTCAAGACCCATTTGGTGCCATGACCTTAGCACCTTTAGGTCTATCTACCAGAGTCCATACTCCTAACTTCTTGAACTGAAGAAGTTCTTCTTGCATGGAACTCACCATGCCTCATTATTTAGTGCATCACTGACGTATTTTGGCTCAAACTGTGAGACAAAACACCGATAAGCACCATCATGAATGTATCCCTTTTCCATAACAGAGGCATAATCAGCTGAGTACAGCTGATTTCGAGTTTGTACTCTGATCTGACATCTCCAATGACATTGTTTAAGGGATGATAGAGGTTTAGACGTGATCCTGGAGTAGTAGGAACAGCTACCTCAGAGCCAAGATTATGAACATTTGGTTCTGCATCTGAGGTAGAAGAAGTTTGAGGTTCCGAAGTCGAAGGGGCATCACCGTTAGATGCTTGTGGACTTTCAGGAACTGGAACCTGTTCCTCCTGACTGTTCTAGTCATCTTCTTCAGCTTCATCTTCAGAGGAGGAGTCACTGTCGTCAACTACTCCCCCTGATTGAGTAGATAATTCTCCCTGTGAACTCGATGATGTTGAATTAATAGATGGTGTATTCAAGATATCATACATCATTCGAGTAGCTAACATCATCAGAGGGAGAGATAGGGATGTTGAAGGACTTAAAGAATCCATCATAGTAGAAAAAGTAAGCGGGTCCTTTGCCAGTAGGTGGTGTGGAATATCTCTGAACATCAACATTACACCACACTTCTACTAGACCCGTTGAGTTGTTGTAAACTCTCTTGCTCGGTATGTTGTATCCTAGGAAGATTCCTTTATCAGCCTTCTCGCTGAATACCTTCTTGAGTCCTTCTTCAGAAGTGTACACGGCGCGCCAAATGGTTCGAGATACTCCAGATTCGGTTTACGTCGTTGTAGTAGCTCGTAACATGTCTTTCTGTGGCGCTTGACAATCAGAACTCGATTCGGTGTATAACAAGCATTAGCCACTGCCTCATTCCAGAAATGGATAGGCAGTTTCGAGTCTGCCAACATTGTCCGTGCTGTCTCTATCAAGCTTCTGTTCTTCTCTCAGCAATAACCATTCATCTGAGGCGTGTAAGCAGAAGTGAATTGATGCACAATTCCCTTTTCCTTGCAGTAAGCCTCCATCCACTGATTCTTGAATTCGTCCCATTGTCTAAGCGTACTTGTCTCACCTTCAGCTTGTAGAGAGATTCCAGTGTGGTTACTAACTCCTTGAATGACTCAAATGTTTCTGATTTGGACTTCAGAAACATTCCAAGAGAATCTTGTGTAGTCATCAGTAACCACAAAACAGTACACAGTCGCCTACAATGCTCTTTGTACTGACTGGACCAAACAGATCCATGTGATGTAGTTCAAGAGGAAGCTCGATAGAATGAACTTTCTTTTCCTTATGAGTCTTCTTTGTCTGTTTTCCTTTCTTGCATTGCTACTACAAGAAATTAGGAAGTTGGAAATTTTGGACGTTAACACCTCGCACTAGATCCTTCTGAATCAAGTGATTCATCTTCGTTGATTTATGTGGCCCATTCTCCTATGCCAAGAAATGGAGTCCTTCTCAGTAATTTGATAGGAGGCACTGAACTTCATGATCCGTTGTAGAAGCCGTTAAGAGATCCAACAACATAAAGGTCTTTATATCTTGAAGCTGTCATCAGAACTTGGTCCTCCAGAATCACGTAGTCTTTCTTTAGGAAGTAACATTTCTTGTTGTCGAATATGACTTTAAACCTTTATCACAGATTTGGGAAACAGAAAATAAGTTGTTTTGAAGTTGTTGAACGTAGTTCACCTTATCAAACTTAACTTTTGATTTCCAACTTCTCCTTGAGCTATGATTAGCCTCCTTGTTTCCAGCAAACGAAACATGCCCTCCTTTTATTTGCTTGACGTTTGATAAAAGAGCCTTGTTCCTGTCATGTGCCTGGATGCTCCACTGTCTACAATCCAGTGTTGGTTTCAGCACTGTAGCGAACACCCTGCACATTTAATGTAAAACATTAGTTTAGGTAGGAAACCCAAGCCTTTACTGGCTTGGGTTTCCCAGAGGCATCACAATCATGAATTCAACCCATTGACCCTTAGAGGGTGAGGGTAGCTCAGGTTCCTTCTTGTCATCATTATCAGACACAGAGGATGACTTCTCTTTCCATAAGCCAGATTTCTGCAATGCCTGTTTGTGATAAACAGTCGACTGGCTAATGGGTTGAACGTTAGGGTTACTAGTTCTTCTAGGTGGAGTTAAAGAACTCCTCTTAGAATACCTAGGTTTTCATCCTGAAGTTCAATCTTCTTATAGGTTTCTGATAGTAAGGACAAAAGGAAGCAATGTGTCCACACTTCCACAGTTGAGCACGACCTGCTATCAACTTTATGATTAACTTTCTTTGTGGGGATGTGGTGGACACCCTAGTAACATCACTTAGTTTGGGTTTTGACTCTGTTTCTTTTGATGTTTTCTTCTGTTTAACAAAATCATTGTTTAAAACATTTTTAACATCTTTTTCCTTTTGGTTAACTGGTTTTTGACATGAAGCTTGTGAAAGATTAACATTAGCAGTCCTTTTATATTCAGATTTGACTTTGTTTGACTCGGACTTTATATTAACCTTTTCAAATTATTTTTCCAGATTAACACAAGGCATTTTACCCTTTGACTTTGAAGTGGCCTTCTTTTGTTTGTTTCAGATTCATTGATGAACATGAGGAATCTGGATCACTAAAAGAGGAGTAGACACCACATGATCCTTGATGGGGTTGTTATTATATTGGTCTACTCTTGTGTTCATCAAGGTCTCAGGTGGTGGTGGAACCACTTTATAACCCAAACCTCCCCGTTGTTACGCTCTCTCACTAAGTGTTGGACAATATGAGATGAACTTGTCCAACTGTGCAGTTTTTGCTTTAAAGAGTTAACTTCTACTTCTAAGACTGCTTTTTGTTTCTTAGTGTCTTCTAGGGAGTTAAGATAGTACCTAATGTCATTAGCTTGGTTAAATGCAACTACTTTAGTTTTCCTAAGCTGTTTAGTCAAAAGGTCTATCTTTTCTTTGTAACTATGCTATTTTGTTTTAAAACTCTATTAGCCTCAGTGCACAGTTGCAAATCCTTACTATGTTATCATTATGATCTAATAACCTAGCAAATTTCTCATCTATGCTATCTCTAAAAGTATCACAATCAGAACAAGCATGATTTTTAAACAGTTGGTCAGTGGTACTTACCTGAGGAGGTTCAGAAGAGTAGCCATCAACGCAGCATCAGATGTCTCTGGTTCTGGTGATTCTGTCTTTGCTGTTGAAATCACTTCTTCAGGCTTGTAGCTGACCTCAGTTGCAGTTGTCTCTTCAATATTGACATCGCTATCTCAACTGCAATGCTCCCTCACTCGCGGAATCATCATCTAAATCTTCTACACTGGCAATATTAGATTCCCTGGAAAGACAAACCGAAAGCTCCAGTCCTATCCTTCATCATCATGAGCAGTCAAGGCTTTTGGATCCTTGCTTGATGAAGTAGAACTGCTAGCTTGCTTGTCTTGAAGAGTGAAGGACGAGAATGGGTTCCCGTTCCCATTCTTCATTGGCTTCACACATTCTCTCTTGAAGTGCCCCTTTTCTCCTAGTTAAAGCAGGTCACTTTACTCTTGTCAAAGCCAAATGTGGTATCCTTAGTAGCAACCAAGTTCTATCCGGTCTTTTTCACAAACTTCTTCGCCCTCCGGACAGCACTAGCTAAGGCCCACATAATGTCCATTCTCTCCAGCTCCATTTCATCCACTTGCTCGTAGTCCTCATCTGCCAGATGTCAGTTTCCAATCTTCCCAGCAACAAGTCCATCATAAGAATGAACCACTGCTGCCAAAAGATCCATGTGCTCTCGAGCTACTTCCACAGTCACATTACCGAGGTTGTCGGTCTTTAGTCTAGTAGCATTCGCTTCAGTTCCAATGTAATGGGTACAAGAAGACCCTGACGTTTCTGAACCTGAAAGAGAAGCTTGTGAAGGACCCGATGAGCTAGACACAAATGCAGTCTGAAGAGGTGCTCCAGACGTCTTAGCTTGAGGCGTGGCATTGTACAAAGCTGGATTCTGAGTGTGCGAAGATTTCTGAGCTCTATACTTCATCCTAAGTGCTTCTTCTTGCAGCTTTAGAATGAAGTCATTGATATCCAACTTTGCCAGCATCTCATTCTGTCTCAGATTTGACACAAATGAAGCCCACTTTTCCGGCAATCCGTCTGCGAAATTTGACACCTTTTCTTCCATGGTAGTAGCAACACCATGTGTATGCATTTCACTCATCAGATGGTAGAATCTATCAATAACATCATCCAAACTCTTGTTTCCCATCGATGAGAAGTTGTCAAATTCTTTCTTCAGTTCCTTAGCTTTATTGCCTTCAGCGAGCATTCCCGTCGTATCTCTTTTCCAGCTCATCCCACAATTTCTTGGCCTGCTTATTCTCCGAGTACTGGTGGAAAATATCTTTAGGAATAGACTGTGTAATCAATGCATAAACTCTCTTCTCTGCATTATACTTAACTTTCTGAGCATCAGTCATCCCTCCCAACGTAAGCTTTACCCCATCTGCTCCCACGGCATACTATACCCAATCTCGATAGCTTCCCACAAATTTGGATCCACTCCATTGAGGTAGATCTCAAAAAGTTGTTTCCAGTGGGGAAACTCGTCTAACGTTAAGAGTTTTGGTGGTTTATTATGATTCCCCACCTCACTCTCAAGCAATAGTAGGTTCTGGATCCTTGAGTCCTTGCCTACAGTAAACGTCGACATCTGATCTTCCATCTCGATTAACTTTTAAGTGTACTAAACAAACTGTCAAACTGGTGCAACTGGGTGATGCGAATGGGCTATCCGTGTGAATGAACTATGCGTTTGGTTCAATCGTGCGGCTGAACTAAGTGATTGGTTCAGTCGTGCGAATGAAGCTGATGCGTATGAACACTGCGACGGATGGTTCAGTCGTACAAATAGAGATGCGACTCAGTCCAATCGTGCGTCTGGTGTATGCGAATGAAGTCCAGTCGTGCGAATGGCTCACTCGTGCGACTGAAGCTGCTGTTTTGCGAAAATTTCTAGGTTAAACGGTTTTTAGCCGTAAAAATTCGAAATTTCGCAAACCCTAATCGCCTAAGGCCGTAGAAACCGAAACTTGATGAGCAGGGAACGTCCAAGACAACTTTTGACACAAAAGATTGTGTTTTTTAGTGTAAAAACACAAACTTTTTATCAATCTTGATTGAATCACACGTAATCAAGAGCCAAAGCTCTCATACCACTTGTTAGGACCTGGTATTTGAATGAAATACCGAATGATTAACGTGTAACCCAAACCAAATAGTGCGGAATCCTATTTGATTGGCGATCCAATCAGTGAGAACACACATAGAATCAATAAAGTATTGAATCAAACGTTAAGAATCGATTAGGAATCGATCTACAACGTTCTATGAACTTGGAGTATCAACTTGGAGGCTTCTGGACGGCTAGGGTACGTCTGGAGTCGAAATAGAATGAAGCTCTAGGTTTTTCCACGAATTGGGTTGTATTTATAGGTTAGTCTTGTTCATTCGTGTGACTGAACCATTAGTATGGTTCAATCGTGCGATTGAACCATGCGGTTGATTCATCCGCACGACTGAGTGTTCAGTCGTGCAACTGAGCCAATCTTATGTTACAATCATACGACTGATCCAGTCTTGGTTCAGTCATGCGACTAGTCATTTGTATGAAGTTATTCATGCGTATGATCCATTCGCATAGGCCATTCGTATGAGAACTTAATTTTGTTAAGTTTGAATGTATTCATTAATATAACATTATGTGTAACAATTCAAACAACCACAAACCTAATTAACCAATTCAACATCAACTCTTTAATGAAATATTAAACATTATAATAAACAACCAATATCATTTCATTAATCATTCCAAACATTATATCAGAATCAGACAAACAAGATTTAACATTCATATTATGATCTAGAGACATACATGTATCAACATTTGTATATACAAACATACATAAATCAACACACATATATATGGGTTAACCTATACATATAATTCATACACAATAATGAATTACAACCATCATTACAGATATTAAATCAAGTACTAAGCCTATACAAAATGGACTAGATCTACTGAACCTAGACCTCACAATACTCCCCCTTAGGCGTAGATACTTGTAATCATTTCTTCAAAACTAAAAGCTCCTTTAATCTTGAAACATTTTCTTGTAGAAATATGATACTAGATCCTTTTGATCATCGTATTGTACTGATCTTCGTTCTGCATATCCTTTGGAGTGTCTCAAAAGTCAGCCCCAATACATCTTCTTCTGTGGTGAGGGTTTCCACAACACATGGATTGTTAACGATTTCCAGCTCATCTTCTTCTGAGATTCTTAGTTCTGATATATCTTCATGTTGGCTCCCTTCAGCATCCCAGCATTATGCCTTCTTCTCTTGTATGCTTTGGCATTCAGCTTATCCACAACTTGAATCATGTGCACATATAGACACAAGTCATTCTGAGCCCTTTCATCAGTTAGCTTTGGGAAGAATTTGTCATGAAGGTATGATGTATAGCTAAGGTGGAGCAATTGATCTCTACTGGGTCAAAAAATTTGATTCTTGCATCTTTCTTTCCTTCTACATTCCTCAGCAGCACTAATTCTTTAGCCTTCTCACATATCCCCATTCAGTTACGGGATAAGTATATTTATTCCCATCTATGCTTTTAACATTAGCTAACTTACTACTTTGACATCCAACCCTCTTCAAGAACTCATCATCCACCATTGTAGAGGAGTTAGATTTTGGTCTTTCATTCTTTGTAACCTTCTTCTGTACTTGTAAGGCCCCGTTCCCGGGAAGCCTCACAGTTGGTTAATCATAGCATAAAATTAGTTTAATAACAAAACATTGCAGCGGAAATAATTAGACATTCATTTAAAACTTAGAAACCATATCGTACTCATACATTTGTCCTTTAATTGTAAACAAAACATATTACTTGTTCTTAAATTACAATAAAGATTTCATAAACAGGAATGCCATCCATAGCTCCCCAAGTAGCTCCGTGGTGCCATCCTCAGCATTAGCACTTGCCTGCCAACTATTATGCATAAAAGTCAGCTTTGCTGAGTGAGTTCTAGTTTTAGGTAAATAAGAAAATATAACTTTATCCTTCATATAATGACCACGCATACATAATACATAACATTTCATCTTAATAAGCATGTTCATTATCTTTCATTCTTTCATATCTTTCACTTCATCATAAACGAGATTGCACAAAGCATGAGCTCCATGTTGATCGACAATGAATGTCGATCCTTATGGGTACACATTTTTTATGGTAGCCAACCCCCGACAGTTGATCCACACTGCAAGGCACATAGCCCGATCAAGAATACGAATCAATCATCATACATCAGACTCACCTAAGTGAAGTCTATCATAGTGCTTGCAAGACTTTACATCATCAAACGGGCCCGGGGGTAACATTCATTAAGTTCCACTTCTCTTTAATATCGTCTTTCACTTTAATATATAATACTTAACTTAATAAGTACAAAACATGGCAAGTACAAGTCATCATAAAACATAACCGACCCTCCGTGGGACAGCGGGGGTTCGGGGGGTGGCAGCCCTTGACAGCGGGGTCCTAGGGGCGGCAGCCCCTAGTGGGGTCCAAGGGGCAACGCCCCTGGCTGGGGCCGGGCTGCCAGGTCAGCACAAAAAATTTTATTTTTAAACATTTATATAACAAATTTCCTTATAGAAAAAGCGATATTCTCGTTAAAGCCACATAAAAACTCGGTCATTTAAAAACGTATATTTAGTATGCATAATATCCCAAAACATGGAAAAACTTACAAATAAGGGTATCTAGAACTCACCTGGATACCGAGACCAACTTCTAAACTAAGCTTACAAGGCTAGGATCACACTACACAGCCTGCAGATAAGTTAACACTTAAAGGGGTTAATTTCTGCCTAAATTCGCTGCTAATTTCGCTGCAAGATCAGCAATTTCGCAGCTAGATTCGCTAATGGTTTCGCTGCCACCTTCGCTGGCATCATCGCTGCTAGTTTCACCCAACTTTCGTTGGATAACCTGTCTACGAAACTACCTGCGAAACTCTAGTTTCGCAGGGATTTCTCATAGTTTTGTTGCTTGAATTTGCAAATTCGCTGGATGCATATACAGTTTCGCAAAACGCATAAAAATTACGAACCAGCCCATTTTTAACCCAAAATCACAACTTTTTACGTCCAAACTCTTAGTTAATCATCCATGAGGATTTATCTAAGATTTTTACATGTCTTAATACGTAAAAGTGTGACCTTTATACGATTATTTGCAACTTTTCATAACCCAAAACCCTAGAATCCGGGTTTCATCTAAAGAAGGGTTTAGAGGTCGATTCTTACCTGGATTTATTGCTTTATTTAGGTCTTGATGCTCCAGCACCCAGATCTTCAATCTCTTAACCTTTAAAGATTCAAATCTTGAGTTTTCTTCACTTTCTCTCTCTACGATTTTTTTTGGGAGCTAGGGTTCAAAGTGAGGATGGTGGTGGCTGGTTAGATGGGTAAGATGGCTAGTTATGGCCTCTAATCAATTAGTCTCTTGCCCATAAGCCTCATTAGCCCATAACCTTTTCCTTCATTTATTAAATATCCACAATTAAGCCCATTATCCTCGGCCACTCGTTTTGACTTTTCGGTGTGTTACAGTACTCATCATCCTCTCTCTTGGTTTCCTTAAGCACATTATCTTTGAATTTAGTTTTTAGATTTTCCACTAACACAGAGAAGTCTCTTCCTCTTGGATGAACAGGATAGTTAGAGATAATCAATCTTTGCAAATCTTTGAGATCACATTCAGGTAGGTATAGTACTTACACTATATCTTGGAAGTATTGAACCCTTCCGGATGTTCTTTTGATGATAGTGCAATCCTATTCTTGATCATACTTCCATGCCGTGATTCTGTTGTCTTCCATAGAGGTTGGACTAGTGATGTTGTCAAATAGTTCTATCAATGTAGACTTCTTCTCTGTGATTTCCCTGACTGTTGTCTCCAATGGCCACACTTTGCCATGAATGACTGCTCTTGGTTCTCTTATAAGTTTTTCCTTTTCTTTATGTTGAGCTGTGCTCTCAACTGTTACTAGTTCAGCTGGAGATTTGTAGTAATGACCAGGTTTTGGAGCTTTAGTTATGAATCTGACTCCAGTATCAAGTTCAACAGACATTACATGTTCCATCATTCTTCTCAGCTCAGCAACACTTCTTCCTTTAAACTCATGAGCCTTACAGTTGTGACCCTGTCTCCAACATACCATATTGTATTTGCTAAGCTTTGTTGTATCACAGTGACATAGATCTTTCTTGATTTTTTGAATGGCTTGAAAAGTGATAAATGCTTCATAGTCACAATTTGGAATTATGAATCTGGCAAACTCAAACTCGTTCAGCATATCTTTCATCTCAGTCAAGTTCATCCTTTCAACCATGTCAACTGGGAACCCATGATTGATCAGGGTCATAAACACAGATGACTCTGGCCTCTCTTTCATAATGTCTTTTGTTGTTAGAAGACCATCAGCAATTGATTCTTCTTTATCTTTGTTGGTTTCCTCTTCAATCAACTCTTTACACTCAGCATCACTCTTATCTTCATCATTAATAACTTGCTTTGAGGTTGAAACATTCATTGAAGGAGTGTGCTCTGAAGATATATGCCTTGGCCTTTTGGGTGACTCTTCAATATTGATTGTTTGTTTCTTTGTTGAACCCAAATACTTCCTTTTCCTTGAGTATGGAATAATTTGCTTAGAAGATTCAGCGGGTTTCTTTAGTTGATTTGATTCAAGAGCACATATTTTCATCTTCAGCTGATCAATAACTTCTTTTTTTCTTCTCAACAGAGCTGATTGATCATAGAGAGAGTTATTCATTTGATCAACCTCCAGCCTTAGCTTCTCATTTTTACTCCTCTCAGCCTCTACTAATTCTTTGAGCTCAGACTCTTGTTGAAGTAATGCATCAATCACTTCATTATTACACTTAGCATCTTCTCTTAAGCTTTTGATTCTTGCTTTCAGATGCATCAGTAGATCATCCTTTTCTGTTATTATCCCATTCAGCTCTTTAATCCTTTGCTTTCTGAAGTTAGACTTCACTACCAGCTTGTTGTACTCAGCCACCAGGTAGCTTTTGCTTAATGGGATGTCATTATCACTCAGATCATGTTCATTGTAAGTAATAACTTCCTCATATTTTTCTTCTTCTCTCCTTTCTTCTTGTTTTTCAGCAATCTCAACTTTATGATCTTCAGAATGAGCATCCACACTTGCTGAGCTTGAGCATTCATCTTTTGATTCATCATGCTCATCATGTTATGGTTGTTGTTGCTACTGCTTGACAATGACAGGAGAAACTGGTTCAGTATCATTTGAATGGACAGGAGATTCAGTCTTGGATAATGATAATTGAACAATACTGGCTTGAGAGACTAAGACTATTTCCCCTATGTGAAAGCTCTCAGTGGTTTGCTTTTCTGTAATTGGAGAGATAGGTTTTGTGTGTTGGCTAGCTGGTGATTGTAGAGTAAGAGGAGAGATTGGCTGAGTGTTCTGACTGGCTAAGGGAGATTGTTGAGAGTGAACAGACAGAATGGGTGAAATGGGTTGAGTGTTTTGATTGGTAGGTGAAGAGTGTTATGGAGACTGATGTTGTTGGTGAATAGGTGATAAATCTGGTGAGTGAGTGGCTTGTACAAAGTTGGTTGGAGAGTCCTCCTGTTGATCTTCTCACACAAGCTCTTGAGGGATGTTTTCAGTAGCATCAACCACATGAGCAAACATGGGCATGTCTCCTCCTTCATACCTTCCATTGATTTTATTCAAGATAGACCTACTCAAATCAGCTTGCACCAACACATCTCCATCTCTTTCTAATCCAAGCAATTCACCATTGATTATCAGTTGTAGGAACCTTGGAAACATGAACATTTTGTCATCCTTTTGAACTTTGATGTGGTCACTCAGACAGTTGAAGATGTACTTTTAGTAGTTGTATATTCTTCCTTCAAAGATGCCAATGATTCCTGATGATATGTGCCTTGAGAATCTGTCGAGCCTAGACTTCCTGTTGGATATGCACTTAAGATAAGTGTGGCACAAGAATCTGTAAGGCTTGCACAATCTTCCTTTCCTTATCTTCCCCTTGGCAAAATCACCATTATACCCCATCAGTAAGAACACTTTCTCTATGTATTCATTCTCAAACACATCAGTGTGACCAACTTCTTGTTCTCCCACTCCAGATTCCTCCTGATAGTTTGCCCAATCACTCTCAATCTTTGGTTCTTTACTTCTGCTACAATAACTTCTCCATCTTCTTCTATATGCGTTGAGTTCCAGAAGTCAGAGATGTGAAATCGACGAATCACGGGTTCTACAGATAAGGCATAGAACAACCAGGATCTTCTTAGATACCAAATGATGTCTTGACACCCTTCTGAAGTAGGGTCGTCCGAGTTTAGGAACACACACACATTGTGCTCTTTCGCAAATCGATTATCCATCTGTTCATGATAATAAAGACGATTTCGTTAGAAACACATTGTTGATATGAGAATACGAATAATTGTGAGATTAGACAAGAATCAAACATTCATTATTGAACATTATGACATGTTTTACCTTGAACACAGTGATCTGAGAGCATAATTATATGTTTGTTTGATGTTTTGATTTGGTAATTTTTGAATGTTATAGAAGGGGGAAAGTTTGTTGAGTGCGTGTTTTTCTATGTCTGAAAAAGTGAACTGAAAAAGCGAATAATGGATTTTGAAGTCAAAGCACACATCATCTATACTTTCTCAAACACATTAATTTTATTTATTTAATGAAGTAGAACCCTCAGCAATTTAATTTTTCCGCAGTTCTCAGTTCATCCGCATATTATCTAGAATACCATATATCATCTGCGGATGAATTAAAAACTTTTGCTAATTAAGTATAACATAAATTTTTCATAGATTACCAAACTATGAAATTAGATTATACTTTATGAGCTTTGCTCATCCATAGTTTACCAATCTACGGATAGACAATTTAAACTTTCCACACTGTAGCTTGTGCTGATGCTTAAGACGGCACTGTAGCATCTGCTGATGCTTATAGAGCACTTGTGAAGAAAAACTTATTTTGTTGTATGGTCCAAGTCCACTACTTAGAACCGTTTATTGCTTTTGGACCTTGTTGACTTTGTATTCATGACAATTGAGCACAAGAAAGTTTAAATAATTTAAGAAAAAACTTCATGTATCCAGGAGATAAGTTGGTGCTCAGGTTCTAATTCCTTCAAATTGATATGAAATAGACAAATCTGCTGATTGATTAACTTTTCTTCATGATTTCTACACCCCCTAAATTTGTGATTAATGATGACAGATGCATTTATCATAAATTTCTAAGAAGAATATCATGAGTGTTATGTAACTGTATGATGATGCACAAACATATGTACACATATGATGGGATCATACTATATTACTAAGCCTCTTCCTGATGAGTTATTTTGTTGAATTGATACCTGAACATAGTTCTGATTGCAAGTATATTGTCCACTTAAATCCATACAAGAGCTAATGTATCAACTAGGCATGTTGTTTATCATGTTTTCATATTGATTAGGAAATAACTATTATGGGCTTCACATTCAATTCACAAAGATTTTGTCCTCCCTTTGCAAGTCAAATTATCTCTTTTTCAAACTTAATAACTATGTACTTTAAGTTATAAGTTCTATCTTGAGATGCATTTGACATCTCATTATAGCTCTAGATAAATATATAGTTGATCACATAGGATTCTTTTGAGAGCTTAGATATGATCATCATCAGGTCACCATGTCTTTACTCACGTAAAATAGAGGTGCCTTAAACCCAGGTCTTTGTTTACAAAAACAGAGGGAATATGAGGATCGTGATCTTTTCACCTTTGGTAACTGATATACATTATGGTGATCATACACCCAGGTCTTTGTATACACAAAACAGAGGGTGTATGATTTGCAAAGATAGATATTATAAAGTGTCGGTACATAATGTGCTTAGATGAGTGATTTGATCACATCAGAATAAGACTCACTTTGTATCCTCAAAATGAAGTTTCCCACAAACAATCACTTTGAATTATGTTTGGCATGCACTAAGTGTAGTTTCCACTCAAGATAAACCTACTCACATATTAAGAAACTTGCTCAGATTTAATGATATTTAAGAATTCAGGAATAAGCAAAGATATAGTGTACTATCATTTCCCATGCATATGTCATGTTGAAGCAGCATTACACATAGTATTTTGTTTGTTCAAATTGATTAATCTAAGTTAATCATGCCCAGAGACTCAATTAAAAAATTAAATCTGATTGAATCAAAGGCTTTAGTGAATAACTCAGCAAGCTGATTTGTTGTATCCACTTTGACTAACTTAATCAAACCCTTTTCTGAGCAATCACTCAGAAAATGATATCTTATCTCAATATGTTTTGTTTTACTATGTTGCGCAGGATTAGCAGTTATAAACATAGCAGCAGAAATGTAAATTGAAGTTTGAAGGAAGTTGTAACCATAGTCAAGCAATTGATTTTGCAACCAAAGAACTTGAGAACAACCGGCTGAAGCAGTTATGTACTCAGCCTCAGCTGTGGATACAGATACATTGGTTTGTTTCTTGCACTACCATGATACTAATCTTGGTCCGATGAATTGACATCCATTAGTTGTTGATTTGCTGTTACTGTTACATCCACCATAGTCACTGTCTGAGTATGAGTAGAGTGTAAAGTCTCCATCCTTTGGATACCAAAGACCACGTCTTGGTTTTCCTTTGAGGTATCTAAAGATCCTTTTGACAGCATTCAGATGAGACTCCTTTGGATCAGATTGGTACCTAGCACACACACACACACACACAGAAAACATAATGTCAGGTCTACTAGTAGTTAGATACATAAGTGAACCTATCATTGATCTATATAATTTTTGATCAGTAGATTCTCCTGAAGGATCAGGAACAATCTTGTCAATTGTTGATGCTGGTGTTTTGCATGAGGATACTTTAGCAAGATTGTATTTCTTTAGAATTTGATGTATATAGTTTTCTTGATTGATGAATTTCATTGAGCTCATCTGAAATTCAAATTTCATCAGCTCTTCAAAATTTACACACAATCTCTTATTAGTTGATACAAATATAATGTCATCAACATATATTTGAACAACTAAGAGAACTTGATGTTCTTGTTTGAGAATGAGTGTCTGATCAATGGTTCCCCTTTGTAGCCGTGCTTGAGCAGAAAAGATGATAGTGTTTCATACCACTTTCTTGGTGCTTGGTGAAGACCATACAAGGCTTTGTCAAGCTTGTATACCCTATGAGGATAATGAGGATCTTCAAAACTAGGGGTTTTGACAATAACTTCCTCATCAATTTTTCCATATAGGAATGCACACTTGACATCCATCTGATAGACAGTGAACTTCTTATATGATGCATAAGCCAGGAACACTCTTATGGCTTCAATTCTTGCAACTGGTGCAAAAACTTCATCATAGTCTATTCCATCTTCTTGTGTGTGTCCTTGTGCAATCAACCTTGCTTTATTTCTTACAACAATCCTCCTATCATCCAGGTTGTTTTTGTATAGCCACCTTGTTCCAATAGGATGTTGGCCTTCAGGTAAATCAACTAGAGACCATACTTTTTGCTTTCTAAATTGTTGAAGTTCTTCTTGCATAGCTTCAATCCAGCTATTATCTTTTAAAGCAGCAGTGATGTATAGAGGAACCACTTATGAAAGAAAACAACTAAAGAGACAAAGGTTGGCAGTACCACTTTGGCTTCTTGTAGTTCTCTTTGTAAGATCTCCAATGATGTTGTTGACTCGATGAGTCTTATGGATTCTCATTGATGGAGTTGATTCAACTGAATAGATGATTCCAGGTTAGTCATTTCCATTGGTGTAGACTGATCCAAACCAGGTTGAGAGTTTAGGAAGTAGTCAAAATATTCAACGTGTGGTGTTGAATGATCTTCAAAAGCTTGATATGCGACACCCTACACATATCTCACATCGGTTGTGGACAGGAGAGATTCCTGGTTCATAAAGAATGTCTAGCCTCTAACATCAACAACGTGTTCCGGGCGTATTGCCTGTGGATAAGAGGAGAACTCCGCAGTTAAGCGTACTCAGGTGGGAGCAATCCAGGGATGGGTGACCTCCTAGGGATGTTTTCACCCGAGAAACCAAAAGCAAATTCGTGAGCTTCTCATGGGCAAAGCGGACAATATTGTTGATGCAAAGGGTCGGGTGTTACAGAATGGTATCAGAGTCACTCCCGTGTCGTTTGGGGTATGGGACATACCTCACCAAGGATGGTGACTTCTCGGGCTCATCGAGGAAGATGAGTCCAAAGAGGGGGTGCTTGTGACACCCTACACATATCCCACATCGGTCGTGGATAGGAGAGATTCCTGGTTCATAAGGAATGTCTGGCCTCTAACATCAACAACGCATTTTGGGCGTATTGCCTGTGGATGAGAGGAGAACTCCGTAGTTAAGCATGCTCAGGTGGGAACAATCCAGGGATGGGTGACCTCCCAAGGAAGTTTTCACCCGACCAACCAAAAGCAAATTCGTGAGCTCCTTGTGGGAAAAGCGGACAATATTGTTGATGCGAAGGGTCGGGTGTTACATGATAATTAGTAGCATCGTCTTCTACAGGAGCTGTAGGTTCTTCTCCATAATCAGGTTGCTCTTCCGTAGTAGTTATAGGAACTTCTTCGAAGCATTTAACTCTTCCGTAGGAGTTTCAGTAACTTCTCCAGAAGCATTTAGCTCTTCCGTAGGAGTTGTAGGAACTTCTCCGGATGTTAAGTGATGAGTTGAACCAATTTCAAAGTGTGTGTATTCACTTGAGAACATGGACCTGTTGTTGGGACATCATTTACATCTCTGAATGAACAGTGTTCATTTCCACATGCAGTGTTAGTAGCTACTGCTGATGTGTTTCCATATGAGATGTGTGTATCCTTAAAGGATCGCAGATAATGTTACTTCATTCATATGAGGTAGAACAATGGATAACATACTTTATCAGATCCTGCGATTTTCAAATAATCATAGTTAAATGATTCAGTTAGAGCATCTATGTCAAACAACCATGATGAACCTTTACTGATTTAGTGAATATAGATTCATCAAAGGATACATTAGGAGTTTCTTCCACAATGTTACGTTGTGGAATATAGATCCTATAAGATTTAGATGTTGAAGAATATCCAACAAGAACCATCATATGCTTTTTCTGAAAATTTTCCCAACAAAGAAACCATCATAGTTTAAAACAGATACATGACACCCAAAAACTCTAAGATATCCTATGTATGGTTTTACTTTAAACAAGAGCTCATAAGGAGTTTTGTTGTGTTCTTTGACAATTAATGTTCTATTTTGAACATTGCATGCAGTATTCACTGCCTCAGCCCAAAAGGTGATGGGCAATTGTGAATTAGCTAGCATTGTTATGGCTGCTTCAATGAGAGTTTTGTTTCTTCTTTCAGCCACTCCATTTTGTTGTGGAGTTCTTGGAGCATTGAATTACCTTGCAATACCTTTGCTCCTGCAAAATGAATCTAATTCAAAATTGACAAATTCAGTACCATTGTCACTCCTAAAAATTTTAACCTTTGCATCAAGTTGATTCTCAATCTTGATGACAAAGTCCATTAATGTTTCTGATGTTTCACTTTTTTGTTTTAAGAAAAAGACCCATGTAAATCTTGTGAAATCAATAACTATCACCAAATAATATTGTCTTTTTCTAATGCTCATCACACTGGTAGGACCAAACAGATCCATTTGAAGTAATTTGAGTGGTGTAGTATTAGTATTGATAATTTTGGGTTTATGTGACACTCTATGTTGTTTTCCTTTGTAACAAGAAGAATAGTGAGTTGAGTAATGAAACTCTTTCTTTGGTGATCCAATGGCTAAGTCATTTTTCACCAATTTGTTCATGTTCTTCATGTTAGAATGGACAAGCCTTCTGTGCCACAATTGAGATTCATCTTCTGATGACTTCGATAGAAGGCATGTTTCATGTTTTGTGAGTGAGATGTTGTTCATGTCCAAAACATAAGTGTTTCCTTTTCTTGATGCTTTGAGAAGGACCCAATCTTCTGGGGCAGAAAAACCTAGCATGATCTTGGGTTTGCTCTCCTATATCGTTCCTGCATTCAGAAATAATCAGTTAAAATTGACAACCTAAGCCTTAATGATCTTGGGTTGCCATAGTGTCTAAAATAGTCACTCCTTCATGAATAAGTCTTGAAGTTTTAGTTTTAGTTTTGCTTGATTCATTCTGAGTTGTTTTAGATGAGGATGATTATGTTGAAGGGGATGTTGATGAACTAGGTTCTTATTTCCCAATTTCTTCTTGATTCAACTTATTTTGTTCATTTGAGGCTTTGGTTTTAATTATAAAACATTATGATTAAATGTCTCATAATCTTTTGTTTTTGAATGAGGTATATGAATTCCATTTTCAAACTTATCAAAGAATACATCATCATCCTTTGTTTCCTTATCAGTCAAATCTACCCTTTTGTGAGGTGTTTTTGATTGCTGGAAAGTTGATCTTTTCTTTGATGGATGAGCACTTGAGGATGTTTTATTCTTTGATTTTGACTTTGATTTTTGTTCAGACTTCTTCAGTTCTGACCCTTTTCACAATCAGTAGATTAAGTGTCTGATTCAGACTTATCTGATTCTTTCTTCTTTGTGCCTTTTGTCTTGTTCTTTTTGTTAAAGTAACATTCCTGAGTGGAATGGTTATTTTTGTTGCAGATAGCACAATATTTGTTGAAGTAGCAGTCAACAGTCATATGATTGTTCATATTGCAAATAGAACAGTAACTACTGAACTAACAATCTCTAGTATTATGGTTTTTCATGTCACACCATTTGCAATACTTCTCATCTGATTCTTTCTCAGAATCATTCTTATGGTTTTCCAACTTTTGAGATTTTCATTTTTCTTCGGCTTTGGAGTAGATTCTTTCTTTTCCACTTTATGCAGCTTTTGTTTGTTTATTGTTGAATTCCTCTTCTGTAGATCATCTACTGAATCAACATTAGTTCTACTGAAGACGTTTTCTTCTTCCGTAGATCTGGTACTGAAGAGAGGTTCTCTTCTGCTAATGATCTGCTGATGTCTTTTTCTTTTCTTTTTCCACTGATGACTTGTGTCTTTCCTTAGTAGAGGCACACTTCTTATTTCCTTCATTGGAAGAATTTTGTTGTTGAGATAGCTTTGAAGACCTTCATTTAATTAAGCTATTCTCTTGCAGATGGTCTTCAGCATGTTTCTTTGTTTAGGAGGGTATGGCAGCTTTGTTTCTTCAAGCACTTTTGGAATTTTTGTTTCAAAAGAAATATTCTTACCCTTGTTTAGAACATCATCATGTTCATCAGAATCACCCAAGTCATCTCACTCATCAAAGTCAAATTCTGAATTCAATTGATTAATCTTTTCTGATTCAAAAGACTGAGTTTTGTTCACATTAGATTTATTTTCAATGTTTGGTTTATTAGAGCTAGTTCCTATATTCGTGCTTGGCACAAAATGTTTTGACAGATTATTTGTCATTGATTCAGGCAAAGGAACATAGTTATTGTTAACAGGAGGTGCTACAACATTATAACCCAACCCACATCTGTTCTTTGATTCAATATGAGAATTTAATAATTTCTCATATTGCTAAGATGAAAGTTGAAACTTCTGAATTTCACTTCAGTTAATGTATGATCAGCCATGGATTTGGTTAAAAAAGTGGTCAGATGCTCAACTTGTGCTTTCAAACTGTAATTTTCAGAAACAATTTTGTGTAAATTCTTTTGTAAAGAGTTAATTTTAATTTGATATAATTTATGTTCTCTTACATGAGATTCATTCAAAATCATTGTTTGTTTAACTTTATCAGCTAATTCTTAAGCATGGACTCTATATCTTTCTACTTCCTCAACACATATTGATGAACATAACCTGTCTCTTACCTCACTTGCTATGGGTGGAACTTTGTTTTCCATGTGAGCCATTAGAGCTTGATTTTCTTCTAAGACTTCCTTCTCATACAAACTCCAGTCACAGGTTCCATCTTGAAGAATGATCACCCCAGATTCTTTAGATTTGCTAGTTCCTGTTGGTGTATTGGTGGCTAGTGTGGATGAGCTGGCCAGTTGTGGTTGTCTGAATAATCTTTGAGTTGATGAAGGTTGTTTAGCCTGATGTTGCTGATATTGGGTTGATTCAGCATTTTGTTGATTGCATTCTCTAGAAAAGTGTCCATAGAGATTGCACATGAAGCATCTAACCTTTGACTTATCAACTCCAATTCATGATGATTTACTTGCAGCATCCAAATTCGTGTTTCTTCTTAGATATTGTTTGGCTCTATAAGCAATCATTGTCATTTTCCATTGAAGATCCATCTCCTCCACTACATCCGGAGGCAGTTCTTCTAAATCTTGTTGGCACATGTTGGCAATGGGCAATGAACTTCCGAGGTAAGCTTGAAAGCTTGAACTGAAAGCTGCAAAAGTTGGTTTTTGTTCTTCAGAGTCTAAAATAACAGTGATAGACTCTGGTTGATTGTTAGTTAATGGTTTTTTGGATGATTTATCTCTTTAATCATTTGTTCTATCTTTCTCTTTTCTTGACTTAGTTTGAGCAGATTTCTTAGGAGGTTTCGAAGCATAGAAACTTACTTCCTCTTCATCTTCACTCAAAGTACAAGAGTTATCACCATCATTACTGGACATGAAAGCACTTCTAGCACTTCTTGTTTCTTTAAAGTGATATTGTGATACATGAGTTCTTACGCTCTTGTTTCTTGATTTCTCATCCATTTCAAGTGCCTCAACTTTAGCCACTAGAGTATCTAGTCTGACTGCTTTGAGAACTATGGTGTTCTTGAACATGGATACAGTTTGCTTCCAACTTTCTGGTAAAGTATGGAGCATTTTATTGTTCAATTCCTCATTTGTGTATTTCAACTCCAGAATGTTCATTTTTGTAAGAAGTTGCATAAATCTATGGAGTTGTTGAGGAATTAATTCACCCTTAATATGATGAAATGTTTCATATTGTGAACACAGGGTGTCCTTCCTAATGCTTTGGATTTCATCACTCCCTTCACAAAATGCATGAAGAATCTTCCACAGGGAATTTGTTGTTTTATAATTTTCATATCTGATCACTATTTCTTCTGGTAAAGCCATACGAAGCAAGTTGTATGCTTTAAAATCAACTTTAACCTTTGTAACATCATCAGGTGATAAATCTTTCGTGCTTATAGGTTGATTATTATCATTATAATCTGGCCCGAGGGTGGGTGGAATATAAGGACCTTCTGTTATGAAAACCCATAAGTCAGAATCTGTATAATTTACATGATTCCTGAACTTGATTTTCTAGGATTTGAAATCTGCTTTTGTTTCCAACTTTGACGGTTCGTAAGATGATCCACCAAAGTTGCTCATGATTAGTTAAGATCTAAGATGTTAACTAACGAATTTGTTCAAGAGATATGAACAAGTTGTTGA